>JANEMJ010236119.1:0-12189 GCA_024361745.1 Cacatua alba
ACCCCTGATTCCCGGGCCCTCAATAAAGCACCTCATATAACCATTCCGGTGGTTATGTGTTTGTTCCGACGCTAACATTGTCTCTGCTTCCTCCCAGCTTTTTGTGCCCCTCCTCACTGGCAGAGCATGAGAGACTGAAAATTCCTTGATTGGAGTGAGCATTACTTAGCGACAACTAAAAATATTGGTATGTTATCAGCATTGTTCTCAGACTAAAGTTGAAAACGTAGCACTGCACCAGCTACTAAGAAGGAGAAAAATAACTGTTACAGCTGAACCCAGGACACCCTCCCACATCAGGATGGGGAGGAGAACTGGAAAAGAGGTAAATCCTGTTCATTGAAATAAGAAGTTAGAAACATCATAGAATGGTTAGGGTTGTAAAGGACCTTAAAATCATCTAGTTCCAACCACCAGCACATCCTACTAGACCAGGTTGCTCAAGGCACTGTCCAACCTGGTCTTGAACACTGCCAGGGATGGAACACTTAATAATTGAAATAAGTACAATATAATAATAATATGATGATAAAGGAAATAACAAAAAGAGAACAAGTCAGAGATAAAACTAAAAAAAACCCAACAAAAAACAAACAACAAAACCACAAAAAAAACCAAACCCCAACAACACACAACAAAAAACAAATAAAAAAGAAAAAACAGGTGATGCACAATGCAATTGCTCACCACACGCTGACCGATACCCTGCCTGTCCCTGAACAGTGATCGGCCCCTTCCTGCTAACTCCCTGTGATTTATATACTGAGTATGACATTCTGTCCTTTTGGCTACTTAAGGGCAGGTGTCCTGGCTGTTCTCCCTCCCGGCTTCTTGTGCCCCTCCTCATTGGCAGAGCATGAGAGACTGAAAAGTCCTTGATCAGGGTATGCGCTACTTAGCAACAACTAAAACATCGGTGTGTTATCAACATTATTCTCAAGACTAAAGCCAAAACACAGCACTGTACCAGCTACTAGGAAGAAAATTAACTCTATCCCAGCCAAAACCAGGACAGCAGGTTATATTTTCTTCAGGCTTTGGGGACTCTTTTATTCTTTGTCATTTTGGGAAAAAAATACTTAGTTAAAAATTACTGTTGTCCTGGAAATGCTCATGATAGCACTGCTTATGTAGTTTCAGAGTGGGCAAATAGCACCACCTTGAAGAGCCTCATCTCCAGATGACTCTTCTCCATACAGCCCTGAGGAAACAAATCCTCGTGTCAACAAAGTTATGCGAGCCAGGCTGTACCTGCTTCAGCAGATAGGACCCAACTCTTTCTTAATTGGAGGAGACAGCCCTGATAATAAATACAGTGTTTATTTGGACTCAGATAGAGAACGTTTTTGTGTTGTCTGTAGCTTTTATTAATTTATATTTAATCTTGGAAAACTGTACAAAACCAAATTAGATCAAGTTTGTCACCAACCCTTGCTAACAGTTCTATAAAGCAATGCTTAAAAGATGTTATCTGTGCTTAGGTAATATAATGACCAGCTTGTGTTTTTTTTAAAAAATGTAGTACATATTAGTTTTTTTCTAGAGTTTATCTTTAAAATAAATAAATAAATTACTCAGGGGAAGTAATTACTAATGCTCTGTAAATTTCTCATTCCTAGAAGTGGCTCCTAATTATATGTCTTAAGTACTTTTTGGCTATAATTTGCCCACTTAATTTTCTTAGTTTCTCAGTCTGAAACACTATATTTATTCTATTCATGGGTTATTAAATGACAAGAATATGACACAATTCCTTTAATGGTGTGCTAATTTCATTGATGCCCATGGTGAGGTTATTTTCAGAGACTTGTGTAGTGCTGCGTTGGAGAACATTTAGGTTTTTGAGTAAACAGAAGCATCGCATTTAAGTTAGATTGCTGTCATGTTATGGGTATATGATGATTATATGCATAATTTTCTTCTAGTATGAACTACAGCAATAGCTTCAGCTGATTTTAGAACATAAAAATGAGGGTGGGGTGGGGGGTGTCAAGAGAAAACTCGTGTTATAATTGTCTGCTTTACCATCCATATTCCTGAGTAATGTTTTGTGGATTTGCATTTTCTGTAAGGCCATGCAAGAAGATATTTATGTCATATATATGAAATATTTTGCATTAACTACTGTTTTGTTGGGGGCTTTTTTAAGCTGGGGGGGGATGTCTAGTATATGTCTCTGTGATGCACTTCATGATCTATGCAATTATCAATTCAGTAGAGCCCTAGCATATTCTTTTCTTTGCAGACTTGTAGCTGTGGCCATGGGACATTTTGTATTCATCTGCTGTTTGTTATGCTACGGGTCTTTCAGCTTGAACCCTCAGACCCAACACTCTGGAGGAAGATGTTGAAGAACTTTGAGGTAATCGATTTCTAATAGAACTAATGGCAGACTCCAAGTGAAAGTCTTTAGGGCATTATCTTAAAACCACTGAGAACTGCTGCATTTCAAAGCAACAGGAATATATGTTTTTAATTATATCTTTAATTTGGGTTCAAGGGTTCTGCAAGTCGAAAACAAAATACCCTGCAAATAAAAGGCATAACTAAAAGAAATAGCAGAGAGCTGTAGCTTAGTGAGTGATTCAAATCTTGGATTTTTTTACTCAAATTTGTATGTCTCACTGATTAGCTGAAAGGTAAACAGAACAAGAATCTTCAGAAGTAACTGTGTGTATACTTAAAGCTACTATTTTTAATAAGCAAATAGTTTTTTCTTGTAAATTTTCTTGTGATCTATTAGTAAGATTTCTGAAATTACTACTACTGCATTATCGTGAATGTGAATAGATCTTTCTTGGCAGTAGTTAAGCTTCAGTAATAATCACTTTTAAATATGAGCTATTCATAGCATAAATATGACTGTTGCTATCTTTTGCTGATGTTAGGTTGAGAGTTTGTTCCAGAAATATCACAGTAGGCATAGCTCGAGGATCAAAGCTCTATCTCATAACACCACCCAGAAGTTTGTCTCACGCATGTCAAATTCTCATACACTGTCATCATCTAGTACTTCTACATCTAGTTCAGAAAACTGGTTAGTATTTTTCTAAAGGAATTAAAAGCTTTATTCTGTAGGGGGCTTTTATTTTGAAGATTTAGAATCACCTACATTCTTTTTGTTCAAAGCTGCTTTAATTTCAAGCCACATTAAGTCTCTGTATTTGCAAACAATCAAGAGTCAAGCATGCATTAGTCGAAGTCATGCCAAGTGCCCAAGGCTGGGCCTTTCAATCTCTAATTGGTATCTGACCTAGTCTAAAAAGATGTCATGCATTTTGTGATGTTCCCTTCCATTTCAACATTGTTGTCTGTACTCAGTGCTTCTAAAAATTTGGTTGTTCACTTATTCAGACCAAGGTTTAGGTGAATGATTCATGAATAGCATATTGTTATTTGGAAGTGACTGTTCCAAACTTGGATGTAAATCTTTTTGACTGTTAAAGCCTGTTCTGAATTTTGATATGCCATTTTTGCAATCACAAATATTTATTTTTATAGTACGAAGGATGAAGAACAGATGTGCCCCATTTGTTTGTTAGGCATGCTGGATGAAGAGAGCCTGTGTGTGAAGATGGTTGCAGGAACAAATTACACCACCACTGCATGTCAATATGTATGTTGTCATCTTTGTCTCATTAAATTCTGGTGACTCTAAATATACAAAAGCATTATAATTTACTCTGTGTGTTGTAGGTTGTTTGTTTTTTTTGTTTTGTTTTGTTTTAAAAGCTAAACAGAAACCTGCTCTTAAGTGATGACTCCTTTGAGAGTTTGGTATTATTGTTCAGGTACTATTGATATGCCTTATTTATCTGTTATTAAATGACAACTTGATTTGTGAATGCTTTGAGAAAGAAGTTAACTGCAGGTCTAGAGGTTTGAGCCTCTTACTGAGTAAGAAGATCATGTACAATTAGAGGAAGTTAGGAACAGACTTTTTATCCCTCTGACTTAGAATGCATGGAAGTAATCTACTAGGATTACATAGTGAATTATGGAGTATTTTTTATATACTGCATTAAAGTATTTAAATAGTTTGCTTTAACAAATAAAAATCAATATCCCATGTTTTGATACCTTTGAAAAATAATGTGTATGTTTGAAGCACAAAAAGAACTGCATTTCAATTTATAAATTTAATCTTAATTGCAGTGCTAAGCTGAAGTATTTCTGCATGCAAAAATGTTTAAACGCACATCTTTATCAGGCTTCTGCATATGGTTAAGTTCAGAAGTGTTTATCTGAAACTGACATTCTTCAGTAAAAGTAAAAAAAAACACCAAACCAAACCTATATCCTGGTTTTATGCACTATGAAACTGAAATACGTATTATCCTGTTGCTGTGTTCCAGGGGCAGAAGAATGCAGAAGAAACAGAGCGCCACTTATATGTCCTCTTTGTAGATCTAAATGGAGATCTCATGATTTCCATAGGTAAGGACTGAGTCTAGCAAACTATCTGTTTCTGGATCCTTTGTTCCTAAATATGCTAAAGTATTTACTTATCTAAATGTTTCATTTGTTAATCCATGTTATTTGTTGTTAATCTGTAGTCATGATTTGCCAAGCCCTGTGGATTCTTCTTCTGTTCTCCATGTGGTTCACCAAGAAATTCAGCAGCAATCTACAGTTGTATCACAGAGAAGAACCCAAGATAGTAATTTTAACCTTACTTATTATGGAGTCCAGCAGATCCCTTCTGCATGGCTAGCTGAGCTATGGATTCAGGTAATTTTACTTTGTAAAAGAAGTTTCAAATGTAAAATCTGATATTTTTAACTCTTTTGCTAGATTTGTCAACTCAACAATTACAAAATTTATTCTGAATCCCATCAGCTTTATGGCTGATTCTCATTGGAATGATATTTAACTTGTATCAGAAGAAAATGTCTTGTTTTCACTGGGATTTTCAGTTTTGAGCATTATCTCAGGCCTCGTATTAAAGGTCCATGTAATAAAATGTAGTTTTCTTAATTCTGGTTTTGGTTGTGCAAATGTCACGTAAATACAAAGTTGGCATTTGCTGTTACCCAAGTTGGGTTGCAGGAGACAAATAACCTAAATAGCCTCTAGAGTCCAGAGGTGGGTTCAACTAATATGGGATCACATACTGAGAGTGGGGCAATTTGTATTGGCTATATTTCTGCTGTAACTGTTGTCTGGTATAGACGGACCTTGGTTTCGGGGTTATTTATGTCAATAAGCTCAACATGAGCTGGCAGTGTGCACTTGCAGCCCAGAAACCAATCGTATCCTGGGCCGCATCAAAAGGAACATGGTCAGCAGGTTGAGGGAGGGGATTCTCCCCCTCTACTCCACTCTGCTAAGACCCCACCTGGAATACTACATTGATTTCTGGGCCCCCAACACAAGAAGGATGTGGACCTGCTGGAGTGAGTCCAGAGGAGGCCACAAAGATGATCAGATGGCTGGAGTACTTCTCCTATGAAGACAGTCTGACAGAGTTGGGCTTGTTCAGCCTGGAGAAGGCTCCAGGGAGATGTTAGAACAAACTTCCAGTACCTAAAGGGGGCCTACAAGAAAGCTGGGGAGGGACTTTTTACAAGGGCATGTAGTGACAGGACAAGGGGGAATGGCTTTAAACTGAAAGAGGGTAGATTTAGATTAGATATTAGGAAGAAATTTTTTACTGTGAAGGTTGTGAGGCACTGGAACAGGTTGCCCAGAGAAGTTGTGGAGGTCCCATTCCTGGAAGTGTTCAAGGCCAAGCTGGACAGGGCTTTGAGCAACCTGGTGTAGTGGAAGGTGTCCCTGCCTGTGGAAGGGGGTTGGAACTGGATGAGATTTAAAGTCCCTTCCAACCCAAAACGTTCTATAAATGAACTCCATACTGAATAATTAAAATTCAGAGTGAATGAAACCATCCATACAGTCATTACCTCACTTCTCTTAGCAGAATTTTTGGAGAACTGATGACTTGAAAATGAAACATCATAAATGATGTCACAGAATCTTTTTTAAGACACTACTTTCTGGCACATTTTTGCTGTCAGGCTTCTTAAGATGACCTTTCACCAGAAACATTTTCTTCCTCTTTTTGATTGCTGCTCTTAAATTGCAGTTTGACTCCTGTAGTGTTGCGCTTTTTTTTTGACAGGTATTTGGAGTGGAGTTAGCTGGCTGCTTGTTTTCTTAAAACTGGAATATACGAGAGATGGCACTTAGACGTCTTTCCCGTGATGTTAGTGGTGCTCTATTACTGGCTAATGGTGAAAGCACTGGAGATTCTGCAAGTAGCAATGGAAACAACACAAGTGCTGGAGCTTTGGGTGCAGTTAGTGGGTCATTTCAGACCAGTGTATCAGGAGACGTGGTAGAATCCTGCTGCAATGTGCTGTCCATGGTCTGTGCTGACCCTGTCTACAAAGTGTATGTTGCTGCTTTAGTAAGTAGCTGTTTACTCATTGTATTCTAGTAATTTCCAACTTCATTTTTGAAAGGGAGGAGATATATGAAGTCAGGAATCCTAATAATTGTTGCTAAGCACCACTGACTTTTAACCATCATCTGAAAGTGGTTTGAACAAAATCATCAGCAAGAGTGAAATGGCGTGATCCCACTGGTCAAATATAAGGAAATGCTACAGTGCAAAGTGTTAACAGTACTTGTATGACCAGATTCTTTCCAATCTCAAAGAATATGTGACTAATTCTAACAGTGAATATATGGTAAGATTTTTGTTCTTTGAAAATTTCACTGACATTTTGTATGCATTTTACATAGAATTATTTACAACTCTTGAAAAAAAATTTAGTTAATTTGCTTTCATATGTATTGTTTTTTCCTTTCTCTTAGAAAACCTTAAGAGCCATGCTGGTATATACTCCTTGTCATACTTTAGCAGAGAGGACTAAACTACAGTGACTTCTCAAGCCAGTTGTAGAAACAATATTAGTTAAATGTGCAGATGCTAACAGGTATGGTGTCTCATGAACTTCAAATGGATTTTGGATTGTTACTGAAATGTCTTGAAGCTTCACTTGTTGCTATTTTACATGGAACTAGGAGACCATTTATAGGTGGTGGTGAAATAAAATGTGTGGATCATATCTATAAATGTTTTTGTTAAAGTCTAGTTGCTAACAACTGACTTCTGTCTTGACAGATGCAGGGTTTGAAGGCACCTGATTATATTTTTTCCAGCACTTAGGGATCTTAAATGATGCTTTGCTTGCATAAGGCCTTTTTCCCCTTAAAACAAAGGAAGGTATGTTGGGTGCAGTCATCAACCATCCCTTCCATCTCAGTTGATATTGCTTTGGTCTAATTCTCATGACCCCTTTAAGCAGTCAGTAACTACCAATCATCAAATTTTGTATCTTTATGTGTGTTTCCTACTTCAACAAAAGCTGTTGTACATCTATGTCATGAAGTGTAAACATAACACTGCTACTTTTTACTTCATAGCATAATGTTAGGAGATGGCTATTCTGAGTGATGCATTTGGCAGTTCTGTCTTGAGTAGCCCTTGTCTTCCTCTCCCGAACTACCCCATCTGCTTTGCCAGACCAACAGTTTCTTCAGCTGTACTATAAACTAGATGCAGAAGTCCATCAGATTGATTTGTTTTTTTTCTCTTTCAGTTTAGTTCCTAAGCAGCATTGCTTCTGAAACTGCAACTAGAGATGCACTGGCAATAGTTTAGCAATAAAGAATATAAAATGAAAGGTGTAAGTGAAATAGAACTGTTCCTTATGGTGCTGGATTCCTGGATTTGGCCTGTTTGTACAAAAGGATGAGATCCTAATGTGTAGTTGAATTAATTTCTTTTAATAAAGAGATTATTGCCTGAAAGTCTTAAAGAATATGAGAAATGGGAAACTTATTTCTATTTGGGTTTTTTATTTATTAGTGATAGACATTAAGCTTCTGGAAGTATCCTTGCAAAAAATGTCACAACTCTATTGGTAGCTTACAGATAGAAGGTTATAGAAGTGTATTGGAATAAAGTGATGTGAAATAATTTTCCAAATACAATTCCAAGCTAATGATTATTGAAATGTAATGATTGATTTTGTTTTGTTGTTGTTGTTGAATGCATCTGCTAAAAGTTGCTTGGGGCATTTCTTTTAATTTCTTAGTCAAACAAGTCAACTTTCAGTCTCAACGCTATTGGAGATGTGTAAAGGCCAAGCAGGAGAGCTGGCAGTTGGGAGCGAAATACTTAAATCTGGTAATAATAGCTCTTCATATATAACTGAATTATAATTACAAGCAAATATACTGAAGTGTTTTAAATTTAATACAAGTTTTATCCTGTATTTGCCAGCATAGCAAAGAGAACAGTGTTGCTCTCAGCAGTTTGGGTTGGGAGGGTGGTGTTAAATTGAGCGCTAATTGTTTATTTCTGTATGATATAGTTCTGTTCTTAGATTAGAATTTAGATTGCGAACATATCTAATCCTTACTTTATCGACTTTTTTTATAGGGTCTATTGGTACTGATGGTGTTGATTATGTCTTAAACTGTATTCTTGGAACCCAAACTGGGTCTAGCAACTGGCAAGCTCTACTGGGGTGACTTTGTCTAATAGACAGACTTCTGTTGGAATTTCCTGGTGAATTTTATCCCCACATTTTCAGTGGAGGTGTTTTACAGGCTGATACTGTAGTAGACAGGTACTCAAATTATGTAACTATTATTCTTTGTAGTTGAATGTGTTCTTGGTGATTTCTTCAAAAATTGGTTGTTTTCATTTCTGTAAACAAATAGTGTATATTTATATGTGAAAGTGCACCTGCTTTACAGAGTAAACGATTGCCTTTTTTTAACTTCTGAGCTGTGAAACAATTCTGAAGAACCAGTGCAGCAGTAAGTCTCCTTTCTACTGCAGAACTGACAGCTAAACAGATTATCTTGAAATGTCTTTCTTGGCATTAGTTAACTAGAACATATCAGTTTATAAGATGCTTCTTTTTTTTTTATTTTTTATTTTTTACTTTCAGGTATAAGAAACTTCTCTCCCTCTTAAATTTCATCTTGCAGTCAATTGACAATTCCCACTCAGTGGTTGGAAAACTATCACAGAGAGTATTTTTGAGTGCAGCAAGAATGGTGGCAAGAGTGCCCCATGTTTTTGTAAAGCTGTTAGAAATGTTGAGTGTGACAAGCTCAACTCATCACACAAGGATCCGTCGACGTCTGATGGCAATAGCAGATGAAATTGAAATTGCAGGCTCTATCCAGCTAGGCATGGAAAAAATGCACTCTGGGGAATGTCAACATGAAGAATTTTTGCAACTACCTGTACCAGATAAGTAAGTCTCCAGAAGCTACAGAAAGTAATACTGCTAACAATACTGTCCTGATATCAAGGAAAAGTGAGAAAAGTTTAAGTGATGATAAACTGAGTGCTAGTCTAGAGGATGCTTCTGAGATGCTGGCTGGCCTTGCTGTGGGACTTCCCATTTCATCAGTAACCAGTGAACAACCAAAGCCAGCCATTCAAACAAAAGAAAAAACCCGCAGTCAGTGTTTGAACTCTTCTCCCTCATTCAGTCATTCTCACTCACTATTCCCAATGTTTCTGTCTCCTTCAAACCCACCTGTACTAGCTGGCACTGTAACATATGTCTCTAAATTTAGACCTCAGGGATTCATTCCCTCCAAAATCCCTTCACCTTCTCCTCAAACACAGGGGAAACTTTCTCTCTGGTTTCAGAGAAACTGTTCTGAAAATAAAGAACCAGATAAACTTTTTCCAGTTTTTACCCAAGACAGGCCATTACCATCCAGTTACATACACAGGCCAAAGCCATCATGACCCACCCCAAGTGATGTGAGCAAGCAGGGAGAAACCTCAAAAAACAGTATGACACTTGAATGGTATTTTGCAGTGTGATGGCAATAGTAGTAGCAGTGCAGTTATACCAAGTGAAGAGACAGTGTTCACACCAGTAGATGAGAAATGTCAACTGGATGTTAATGCAGAGCTCAGTTCCAGTATTGAGGACCTGTTCAAGGCCACCATGCCAACAAGTGATGGCACAGTTACATTCAAGTCTGAAGTTGCAGTTCTTTCTCCTGAGCAGGCACAAAATGATGATACTTACAAAGATGATGTAAATCGTGATAAAAAATGCAAGGAAAAGATGGAAGCTGATGAAGAGGAAGTTTTAGCTATTGCTATGGCAATGTCAGCATCTCAAGATGCCCTGCCAATAGTTCCCCAACTACAGGTCAAAAATGGTGAAGATATCATAATCATTCAGAAGGATGTAAGTATACATATGGCAATTTAGCATAAGTCTCAACTGAGGTTCACTGAATTTATAAAGCAGTGCTGTTGTACTTCCAAAGTTATATAAAACACAAAGGGACTCAATGCCCTTTCCTAGAAGTTGGAGTATAAACAGTCTAACAGTTGAGGGTGCTAACAGAATCCTTTTACGGTTATTAGCAAGTTTTGAGACAGTATTTGGAAGAGAGACATGTCATATACCAACCTTTAAAATGGCAGAGAAGAAAGTGTAAAGGCAGGGAAACAGGAAATGAGAACAAAGTTTTTAAGCAGGAGTAGAACTGTACAAGGTCTTAATGCTGATTTACTTTGAAGGCAATTGTACAAAACCAAATTAGTTTCTGAAATAAAAGGCAAATAGAGTAGGAAGAGATCTTGCTGTCAGCACATTGAGAGAGTTGATGTGAGATACTTCAGAAATCAGCAAAAAAAAAATGTTTGCAAATAGACAAAAGCATAAGAAGTAAGAATAGAGAAAGGAGTATTTTATAAGTTCACAAAATGGTGGAGTGTATTGACTTGAGAGTAAGGCAGGTGCTGGAAGCTTGTGAGGCTGCATGCCTAAGAAAGGTGACAGAGTTGGTAGAGTTACTGGAAAGAAGAATGAAATGTTGGAGTTCGTGATCCTTTGAGGTAACAACATGTGAAGCATGAAATGACAGAAATAAATTAAGTAGAAAACATGATTTTGTTTGTGTTTACTATAAATGCTGACAAAACCTTGACTAGTACATGGGAATCAGGAATAGGAAAAAAAAGTCTTATTCCTATTTGTGTCCTTACATCTTGCCTTTTACCTTAAGGTAAAAGAGGAGGCTCTCTGTTATTGCATACAGTAGGAATACGTGGATTAAGGAATACACTGGTACTCTGGTGTCAACTGAAACATATATAACATGCAGTACAAATAACTGTAAGGGAGAAGAGGCATATAAACTTGTATATTTCATAACCTTCCAGAATGTCTACATTTTAGATGCATGTCAATAAACATGGGATTGATTTGGAAATTAATTTGCAGACACCAGAAACCCTGCCTGGACATACCAAAGCAAAACACCATTACAGAGAAGATGCAGAATGGCTTAAAGGTCAACAAATTGGTCTTGAAGCTTTCTCTTCCTGTTATCAAGCTCAAGATGTAGGAACAGGTACATTAATGGCTGTAAACCAGGTAAATACTTCACTGTCTTGAATATATTGTGCTTGTTCTTTCTATAAAAGCTCTCTGCTCTTGCAGAATTCTGTTCCCTACTTCCTTTTCTCTCTGTTGTGTGTACTCACATGATACATAATACAGTCTTTATGTGCATGGTACTAACATAATACATAATACAGTCTTTATGTGCATGGTACTAACATAATTATTTCAGTTTCTTTTACTTCTCCTTAAAAGGAAAATAAAGTACTTATTTTTTATATGCCCCTTTTCTTTCATAATTCTTCAAATGCGTTTTTGTTTTATCAAGTTCACAAATAAGTGACAGAGACAGGAATGGAGTCCAGATCTCTTGATTCCAAATTAATGCTCTATTTGAAAGATAGCTATTAAAAGTAATTTCCCCTTGTCAAGATTTTTTTCTAAAACACTTTAAGCAGAGGAAATGTAGTTTAATGCTTGTTTCCTCTGATCCAACATGCAACTTTGAGGCAAGTATTTTTAATATTCAAATTATTAGATACAAAAATGTGACCAATAATGATGGTTCTGAAGCCCAGGGAAAATTCTCTGCAGCATACTATTATTTCAGATTTAGTATGGATCAGAGCTGAGGTTGGCTCCAGTTCCATTTCTGAACTTCTGATTGGCTTTTTTTTTTCCCATCAACTTTCTGGGATAACAGGTTTAGTTATGAAACGTAGTATAGTTAAACTGGTAAAAAGTCTTACAAATAACATTACTGTCAGAATCCTGTTTCAGGCCT
>JANEMJ010242594.1:0-112959 GCA_024361745.1 Cacatua alba
ATGAGGAAACTCTAAAAACACAGGCTTTATTTCTGTCCTCACTTCAAAGCTGGTAGAAACTTTAAATAATACAGTAAGGCATGTTGCTAAGGCTGTGTTGTGGTTTAAGACCAGCCGGTAACTCAGAACCACACAGCCACTCTCTCACTCCTCACCTTTTGACAGCTTGGGCCACTGACTACTGAATTTCCACCTTCCTCTCTATTAAAGGTCATAATCACATCCTCTTAGGACTATAAGGAACAACACAGAAATGTAATGGTCTGCAAATAAGATGTTAGTCATTGAAGACACCCTGAGCTCAGGGAATTGCAGACTCATGGAAACATAGGAACATTTTTAACGGGGAATGAATCAAGTTTATCATGCTTTGCACCCAAATTTATCACAGATGTCATGTGCTTTTCTGCTTTGAAAGTCAAATATTTAGCAAGGCTAACAAGGGTAAGTTGGATCATCTTGTTTTTTGTAGGGATAAGAATAAGAAAGGAAGTGAGTGATGGTTGCAAAATTTCCCTAGCTGAACTGCCTAACCTGTTTGAGAAGAAGCAAAAAACACATTCAGCATCTACCTTTCTGATTTCATAAGCCCAGTTGCCTTATGCTGAGCAACTTGAAATTAAACTTCTGCTTTGCCGAGCAAAAGTACACTGGTTCTGCAGTCAGCTGTGCTTGTTCCTGGAGAATATTTCTATTCTTCAGTTATCCTTCCGTGAAATCCAGCACTGAAAAATAGCTCTCCTTTTATTTTAAAAATTATTCTTTTCTTTAAAGTGAACACTCTTTATCTGCTTCGATCCCATAGAAATCCAGTACTGGCATACTAGCAGAATACAACATTACTTTGTAGATACCAGACTAAGGGGGACTAAATAAAAAGTATTTTTAGTAATTTGAAAACTGCTTAAAACAAGCACAGAAAAGCAATGCAATTGTGACTAAGGCTTAAATTTTTGGTCTTTTCCTGGTGTCACTATCAAACTGTTGCCTCACTATCAAACAAAGAGATGTGATAAACTCATTTCTTAAATACTTATTTCTTCATTTATCAAATTCTTAACAGTAACCAAATGGGAAACTTGGATCATACTTGGAAGTTGAAATCCTAAATAATTAGTTGCTATTACTATCTTTTGGAAAACTCCAGAGACAAGCTACTTCTGTAATGCGGTTGCTGTAATCAGAGAGTACAGAGCATATTATGTAACATTTTGAATAATGTGGAGATTTCAAGACTCAGTTCCAATCAAAAAACCTTTTGGATAACTGAGGAAATTATGGGGTCAGGTCAGTACTAGATGCCACTCATTTTTAGAGCCAGAAGCTATATGAGGTTTGGACTCACACTGACTTCAAACGAAACAGAGTAAGGGACTTACATAAAAGGGTGGTAACCATTTTGTCACCTTCCCTACACAAGGAAGGTTTCTTAATTCTTTTTGGTCTCTTTGTTTCATTAATCTGGTAAAAATGGAAAGAACTTTGCATCATACAGCTGCATTTAGATCTGAGATAGATCATATCCGAAGCAAAACGTAGTAGAAGTATTACCTGAATTCTGTTGTTACTGTTAAAAAAAGGGTGTGAAAGGCTGCATAATCTTGTTAAGCAAATTGCCTCACTGGACAAAGCACTTGTTTTGAAACAATTTATTCCTGACTTGGCTCAGCAAAGGTCTAAGTCTGAAATAGATATGGGTTAATTAAACGTTTCTTTTTTTTTTTTTTCTGGATTAGCTATTTAATGTGTTTTTCATTCTCATGCAGTGTCTGTTTATGCTCTCAGTGAGACCAGTGTTTCACTAAGGATCTTAGTAAATAAATCTCCTTTTTCCACACATGCCCTATAGTACTCATTCCAAATGCAGACCGTGTCTAGAACTAGCTGGCTTAGTCACTGGATGTCACTGTTGCAGCACTAAGAGCTTAGCTATTTAAACTGGAAAAAGGAGGCAAGTATACTTGTGTGTATTTTATACATGCATTATTATTAAAAGGTTGCATTGCTGCTCAGCTTGAAGTCAATGTGGATTTTATTGTAGGTTGAATATTCAGAAGTGTTCAGGCCTGAAGATTACTTATGCTTTCAGTGGAGACTATTCTACCTGTGGCATTTCATTTAAGTTTTAAAAATCTGTTTTTATTTTTAATTAAAAATGTCTTTCCTTAGTTTTTTGTTTCTGCTGCTCTAATAACAGTTTAATTTCTGAATACATTTTCATATATACACAGTGTACATAATTTTGGTACTACATACATACGCATATATATACACACCTGTACCAGAATTACATACATATTTACGTATATGTATGCACTTATAACATCAACATAAGATTTCTAAAAACTTTACAAAATAATTTTCTTGGTAGGTTCATACAAAAAATCCATTTAAATGATTAATTACTGCAAAATTAAAACACCTACTCTTTGCCTTAACAAGCCTGAGGGAAAGCTAAACATCAAGAGGAGCCAATCTACATGCTCATAGTTTTGAAAATTTAATAACTTAAGCATGTGTGTAAATAGCTTACGAAGTCAGAGTCAGACTTCTTTTACAGGGGTTTTCCAAAACTCCTTGAAACGTATTTAGTCAGCACCAAAGTTATCAACTAGAAATATACCATCATAGTATTATTTAACAGTTTCCAACTCTCATGTAAATGAAACAAAATGAAAATAAATGGAACCTGGTTTTAAATAGATGACCACCAAACAAGCAGAATTTCCTATTCATTGGACTTTCTACTGATTTCTCAGAAAGCTGTGAGCATGCCTGTACTTCCTTTGTCTTGACAAATGATGAATAGAAATGAAAGCTGTTTTCTCTGTGGTGAATTTGGCTGGGAGACTAGTTATAGATACTTCTATGAACAGAACTGAGGTCACCTCTGCCATTTTGGTTTTTAATGTCAGCTTCACACAGGTTGAATCCTCCTCTATGTTATGGCTGGGGAATAAATGAAGAAGGTACAGGAGATGCTCAAACCATGACATAAGGAACAACAGGAGTTTCACAATATGCTTTCAGAAAAGTATTGTGAGGATATGAGTAAGTGAAGGAGATGGCAACTGAGGACACCGCTATCCACTGCCTGTTCTGGGAAGTCTAAGCTAGGAATGAAACATTTGCCAGCAGACGTGCCAAACCTGTATCCACCCCTTAGCCCCTGCTGCTGCAGTGTCAGACCTGCTTCCTTCTGTTCACCCTACCTCAAAACTGTGCTGTACCCTTTTGCCAAGAGTGCATTTCAGCATCCTTGCTCCTGTTGTCATTTCTGATCTATCACCTGCTGACTCGTAATGTCTAAACCAGAAATAGGAAGGCAATCCAAACACATAAACAGGAAACCTATTTCCCAGCCCTACTGGGCTGCTAAAAAAAGAAAAGAAAGCATTACCAGCTACTGTGATAAAGACCTGCACTCCCTGAGGCTGGTTGCTTCCTCACCAACTTGCTGGCTTACAGCCTCCCGAGTGTTTATTTGGGGAGGAAGAGACTTCTCTAGGAGATACAGAGAGGGCAAAAGTTTGGGAAGTGCTGCATAAGCTTTGGCTGTCTTTAACTGCTGTCCAGTATCTAAGACATCTCTAAAGCGAACAAGCTCTGAAAGTGTTCTCAAAAGAAGTCATTAGGAAACTAAAACCAGCCAGTTGTTCCCGTGTGAGAGTTACTGCCGTGCACACGCTTACGAGAGAATGGAGGACAAATATTTACAGTGTTCACAACTCTTAGAAGGTACAGAACAATTATCTGCCCTTTGCCATGTTCCTGCTCTCCAAGAAGCTGGGAACAATATGTGCTTCTTTCCCAGAAGACAGAATGTTAATCCATCTTCATGATGCTTAGTAGTAAGAAAAAAATCTTATTCTTCCAGTATTATTACTATTTTTTCCAGTAATAGAGACTAAGAAATGATAAGCAGGTTAGACACAGGTAGGAAATCTAAATATCAGTCTATATTTCAAGAAAGGGGGAAGTACTGGATTCAAACTTGAAAAAAACAGAGCATGTTCAAAGTCCAGTATCATACGGTTTCAAAGCTAATCAGATAAAAGAAAATACTGAAATACCGAAGCTCATGATGCGATACCTCCAAGTTGCATGTCACAGGTCTAGTGAGACCGCTCGAGGTAGGGGAGACCCCTTCCAAACTCAATAAATAAGACCTACCTTAGATGACATCAAATTATTTGATGGTAATGTTATTTGCTCCTTTCTTTAGTAGCAAAATGTCTTCAACTAATATGCTGGATTCAAAACATCCCTTACGAGCGACAGTTTTGTGATGCACACACAAAGCAACAAAAACCCAAAACAAATTCTTTGCAAGACGGTCTGTCTCTGGAGATAGGAAATGGAACATAATGCCTTTCACAAGAGTTTTCCGTTTGGGCTTGATTGTTTCAAAATGAAGAGCAAACATCTGGGATGCTGACCAGCCAAAATCACTTAAGTGTGTGCCTAATTCTAAATATGTGAGAAATAACACTGGAATAAGGAAGTGTCTTTAAAAACAGAAAAACTCATAACAGGTTGCTACAGAAAATTGTTCTCACTGCTGTATTCTTCTCATCTAGCAAGTTCAGACAAGTTGCTCTGGTAAGGAACTGGCTGAAGGAATCAAATGAACTTGAATTCAAGGTAGTTCTTTAATAGAATTCATGACAGTTCATGTGAAAAATCTACTAATAGTACTACCAGAGGACAAGTCAGGTGGGAAACTGAGAGTGCAGTCTAAGGAAGACCGACAACAATATAATGATCCTGTTTCACTCATTAGAATAAAACCGTATTTTTATGTATATTCATGGAGACAAAGTACATCCTCAGTACAGCGTAGCTCAACAGAATTCTTCAGAATACTCAAAAAAGTGGTATTTGCAATGTACGGAAATCTACGTGGCTTCTATGGAAAAATCCAAATTTAATTTCCATAGAATCCTAATTTGCAAAATGGCAAATTTTTAAATGGCAAGAATCTCCCTTTGCAATATTGTGATCACCTACCCTGAATTAGCCAATTTTAATAAGAAAACATGTGGAGAAGGAGGAATTTTTTATAAAGCTTGTGTGCTCTTGGTAAAAGAAGATTAATAATTACTCTGTATTTAATTTGATCCTCTGCAATCTCTTTCCAGCACCATACAAATCTCCTCTAGATTCTGGCAGAAGCCTGACAGCTTATTTAATTTCTTTACAGCATGTGGGATCGTATGGGTGATATTTTTGCTTCCTTACACTACAGGGTAACAAAACCTGCCCTCAGTGAAGACACTGTAACACACATACTCTGCTCTAATACATTAGGTAACTATTCTAATGGAAGTGTATAAATTTCTTTCACAGAATAATTCTCACACAAACAAGCTGCAGTTGCTTACATCTGTGTTTCAAGGAAGCTCTTAATGTGAACTTCTAGCAGTAATTCAAATACTGAAACGGTTTCCTCTCAATAACTAAATGTAAATTAGACTGTCTCTTACAGTCACCAGAGTACTCTGTTGGACCATATTGAATTAAAGATATTTAAATATTCCCCCCACAGACTTTTTCTGCTAATGTTCTTTCAATTTTGTGGCCTGCTGGAGAAATAACTGATATATACAAGACTTAACTGACATAAACAAGCCTCCTGTTTATGGTGGCTTTTCATCTACCTAGAAATTCATATAAAATTCAACCAAGTTAGTTTTTCCTTCAAATACTCCATAATCATATAAAATTAGAAACAAAACCAAAACCACTTACACAAAAATATTACAATTACTGAAATAGAATACTTAGCTTACTTGGAAGCTATTTGCAAAACAAAGTGTGCTACTATTAGGTTGATTGAAAATTTCCAATTTCAGATCTTTCTGATGGAAAACTAGGTGTTTATTATATACTTCCTTCCTCCTGCCCTGGAGTACACTGACATGAATAAATTTCAGCCAGGAATGAAAATTAAGAGAAAAGCTATGTATTCAAGAAAGACAGATTCTGAATACTAGCTTCCTTTAAAAAGGCTCTGTTCATTCTGTTGTTTCTTCCAGTTTCATTTTACAAAGCTAATTGTGGAGTAAGATCTTGTCCATTGTGCAGCTGGATCAGAATCTAAACTGGGTTAGTAAAATAACCAGTCAGATTATGTGATCTTCAAAGTAGAAGATCTCAGTCTTTCTTAGCCCCCATTTGCACTACAGTCAGGTTCATGCTGGTAAAATCAAACTCAATAGGGCCCACTGACTGACCGAGTCTGGAAGACCGACACTTGTCTCAGCAAGTCACTTTAGTGAAAGGAATGTCACCTAAGGAAGCATAACGAATAGTTAAGCGTGTCAATTGAGAAAAGCAACAGCAAAATAAAGTGTGAAACTTGAAGGTAACTGGCACCACTTTCTGCCTTAAAGGTTACCACCTCCAGCAATGAGAGGTTGGTTACATTTTAATACCTCTGTCTATATTAACCAAGATGCAACCTTGATCTGCTCTGCAGAAATATAGCGGCTGACTAGTACATATGCTTCATATCATGATTCATGTTTGCGTATGTGTGTGATTGGGTTAACGTTCAAAGAACACGTCAGACACAAAATGTGAATTCAAGTCTGAAAAACTTCTGTTGACTCTCTTGTTAAATTCCCACTTCTGCACGTACAGTTCTATGCCTGTGGCTTCTTGTATAGACTAGAAATGTAAATACTGGTAATAACATTGTTGCCAGACATAGAACACAATGACGAATTCAACACACTCTCCTCTGGGACACTGTGGAGACTGCAGAATCATTCCATACTTCAGATGGTGTCAACAGGTCTCTATCGTATGAAGCAGCATAAGGATTGAGCTGAAGTACTGTGAAGTGTATTTCCACAAAGCACAAAGTAACTACAGCACAAAGTAACTGTAAGTTTTAAGAGTGAATCATTTTCAGAAGATGCTTAGGTTAATTTTGCAGACTAAATTGGCATAAATATCTCAATTATACTTTTAAGAAATAACTTCTCTCCTTTTGTGTCCCGCAGAAGGGAACTGTGTGGTCTCTATTTGCATGTAAGTACAGAAATCTTCAAACCGCCGTTCTATGATTATGCATCAGCTCCACAAAGGATGACTCTGATCATTTAATCAGAAGTGTGACAACCAAAACATCTCTTGTATTTGTTTCCTTACTGCTGAACTGACAAAAATACTTAGAAGTATGGATGCTTTGTAAATAAGAGAGGCTTAGAATAGGTTACAGACCCAGATTAGGGTTAGAGTTGTTCATATATCAAACCGTAAGACGATTGGTTTTTTTCTGGACTTGCTCCAAAGATGTAAAATGATGCGTATACAGGCAAAAGCATTGTAAAAATTCAAGATTTTTCTTCATTTCTGTTAGTGTGGTGCCGGGAATGGAGGATGATGTCAAGTTTAACAAGAAAGCAAATCTGAGTCTTCCTCAGAATAATCAGTAGTTCATGAGAAGATTCTACTATATGATTTTCTCCCTAAGCACAAGGACCATTAGTTCAATCAGTGCTATTGCCAGGATGTGATTTCCTTCTTTGTTTTTACAGGTTATGTCAAAATTTTAGACATAATGAAGAACATGGACATTATTTTGTCTGTGTTGTTCCATTTAAATCAAAGATCTCACTGTTTTTTTGAACTGTGCTTTGGGAAACGAACTGTAAGCAGGTGGACAGGCCAGCTGGAAAGCAGAAGGAAAGGAAAAGAAACCAACCCAGAAAGAAGTTACAATTGCTCGAAGTAAGATACTAATTTATTTGAAGATGAATCCCTAGGGAGGTTTTGTAAGTATTTTTGGAAATAAAAATATTCATACTAAATTAGGTCGTCCCCCGTCCCCCACCTCTGTAAACAGCATTTTTTTGTTCCTGAAACTAAATTGCTTTTTGCTAAACATAGCTGATTCACATCATCAAAAGGAGGTCCTTTGATTTTTACAGAGAATATTCATTCTTCTTATCAAAACCTCATTCTCAACTTTCAATCCTTTGCTCACATCAAACAGCAGAAAAAATATTTAATGGAACATCTGTGTGAGTAATGGGCTACCAGTTCTTCCTGCTTATGAAATTAAAGGGGCACTAATAATCAATGAAGTGATCTATTGAGTAAATACATTGCCTGTGCATAAGGCATATCAAGGGGCATGTACTTAGAATACTAATATTAAAACAGTTTCTTGGTGACGTATTACTGCTCTTTGGTAAAAAGAACAAAACCTCACAATATTTGAATTTGATTACTTGCTAATGATTTTGCAGAATCATTTGTGACTTAAGTGGTAGCTTTTATTACCATTAAAATGGGAAAATGATATTTCTTCCTCCGCTGTTGTATACCAATCTAGTCTTTGTGCCTCTGAAATCAGAGAGTAACTGCACATCTGTAACAATGGTTGTACAGAGTGCATAGAGCCTGCAGTTTTCCTCCTAGCTTGCAAATGGACCTGTATGCTAATACCTGCAAAGTGTGTACAAAGAACCATTTTACCTTTTATTTCAAAATGGAATTAAAAATGTACAGTCTGCTCAGTGTAGCTTTATTATTATGTAAAAGAACCTACTCTACTAGAACACACACATCTAAGGTTAAACAGTGGAGTAAGTTACTGGATGAAAACAGGATTTGTGATTTGTTTACTATCTCATATATGAAAAAGAACCACACTAGTACTGTGGTATTACAGTGGCTTCTTGTGAGAACATCTGTCTTCATCCAAAATAAGCCAAGTTTAAATAAAGCGGGGCACTGAATATTTACCACATCACAGGCATGGAGATGCTCCAGCATTCCCCGGCAAACCTCTGCAGCTTTTTGGCTCTGGCAGATTTTCAAGTCCACTGCTCAGAAAAGCAGCTCAGCCCCTGAAGAGTGGGAAGGTGTCTCCAGGGCTCCACTGTGCCAGTGCACGGTCAGTATTTCATGCAGATCATTAACATCACAGTTTTGTAACATTTGCTTGATACTTTATATTTTTTTATCTGCATATCCTATGCCTTCTTGGTATTAAACATATTAATCCAGTTACAAAGGCGGTTCAGTAAACTGGATCATATAGAAACCTGGGAGGCACAACTGTTCTGTACATATGGAGGTTCCTATTAATACTCAAGTTTGGAGTATGCAGAATCTCGAGCCAATATTTACACCACAATAATTTTTTCTGGAGTGATATAACCCGATAAGGAACTACATTTTAATTACTGTCGTGGGTACAAGCCTTAAGGCTTTGAAAACATAATCAAAACAAAACTAAAATTAAAACCTCATGACTTGGTATCTCAGCAGACGTCAGTAGTAAATAGCTCACAGATTTGCTCTACACTCATAGAATGCTCTATGTAGAATTCTGGAGCACTCGGAAATATATTGATTGCTTTAAAAAAGCTCTCTCGAGGAACTTCTGTATCTCTAGTAATAGAGCAGTTACTCATTAGGTCACTATCACCAGAAAAATATATAAAATCCATCCTCCTTACTCCCAGATTTGTCTCTACATTATTGCTAAAGTCTTAAGTCTTTGCAACACAGCTAATGCTCTCTTCCAGTTATATGTACTTAATCTTTGGAATCTACCACAGGAAACATGCAAGATATCACAACTGACTACAAAACTACCCCAAATTACAATTCACAGGTCTTAAAAGCACAAACAAAAATGTCAGATACAGAACATCCACCAGTTCTGCTGACGACTTTGATTACTTATCTGTCCCACCACTAAAACTACTTCAAAGAGGAAACAGTTATTTATTAAACAGTAGTGAATACTACTGTACAGAATAGGTTTTGTGTGCTGTCTACACTTAGGGAAATTCCACTTGTAAGAGAAGCTCATTTAAATCTAAGACAGATTTAAAAAAGAAAATTCCAAATTAATACTAGAGCTAATGGGGATATAATGCATTTGTGTTCTGCAGGCTCAATCCACAGGTCACTATTTGTCTGCATATTCTGTGGCTGACACAGAGGATTTATTGTTCTGATTAAAAAGACAAGTATCTTCCTTCTTAAGAGATTGACTTTCAATAACTGTTCCTGCCCACAGTTTTAGACATGAAGAGGAAGTAAATACCTGAAAAGAGGGTTCCTTTCTGTTTTATATGAGGTGCCCTGTTTATCCACGGTTGCTGCAGCATTAAAAGCAAAAATACCAAAAACCTTTGTTTGACGTAACCTATTTTCTTAGGATAAGCAACAGATAAAAGATTTCACTCTATTATCTACAATAAGAAGGTCAATGGATGCTTATATTCATAATACTATCAACTTACTTTTGAAAAGTAAAAAGAGGTGATCAAGGAATAAGTTTCTCTGATTGCTAAGTCCTCCACCTCTCCATGCCCAATCACTGTAATTTTTGACTGTTTTTTCTTTTCTTTGTTTATGTGCTCAGGTTTTTTAAAGTGACTGATAGTCATACAAATTCCTTGGCTGGGAGTAAGTCAGGTCTTGATCAGTTACACTGAGTAAAACTCCAGAAAAGACAGGCCTTTCCAGACAACCATAGAGAAAAAAGAAAGTAATTTTATTGAAAAAGAGAAAGTTATGCACAAGCATATCTTAAGAAGCACCAGATTAACTGTATCATTAAATTAGAATCAATTTTGATTTATTCATATTGCTTTTTCAAAATGTACTCTAACTGTTCAGTGCTTCCAGGGATAATCCAAGGGTTTTTAGAAACTATATATCAGTTCAGGACTTTTGAATACCCAGACCTAATTGAGATAATTGCTCTATTTTGACATTGACCTAATTGCTCTTTTTATAAGAGCAAGAAGTGATATGACAAGGAGGAATGGCTTTAAACTTAAACAGGGTAGATTTAGGTTAGACATTAGGAAGAAGTTCTTTACCGTGAGGGTGGTGAGGAGCTGACACAGGCTGCCCAGAGAAGCTGTGGCTGTCCCATCCCTGGCAGTGTTCAAGGCCAGGTTGGATGGAGCTCGGAGCAACCAGCTCTAGTGGAAGGTGTCCCTGCCTGTGGCAGGGGGTTGTAAGCTTTAAGTTCTCTTCCAACCCAAACCATCCTACGATTAACTTCAGCAAGATAGTTATTTAGCAAGGTGCAGAACAAGCTACCCTAGCTAGTAATAGAATATAAAGTTTTTAAAGACAAAATAAATTAAGAGAGAGAAAAGTTGAAAAAGAAAATAACCACTGACATCAGGGTAAGTATAAAAGTATAACCACCCAGGAATTTAGAAGTTAACCCTTCAACATTATCTGATGCTGTGAAAATACAGAATAGGCCTGCTTTGTATGAACAAAATTTGAAAGTAATAATTGTACCACAGGCTTTCAATCAGCATGAAATATGCAAATTGAAGTCATTAATAAGCAATTTTATTCATATACAAGATGTGATGTAAATGGAGCTAGTCTTAAGCAAAGTAAGCCATCTCTGTCACTGTGCATAGGGTGAGCCTGTGCACTGCTTTCTGCATGCTTAATGAGAAAGACCAATTTGATGGCTGAGGAATTAAGTAACTTCTGTGCCTCACAGCTCTCAAGCTAAGCAAAAAGGAGGCTTATAATAATGACAGTCCTGGACAACTGCAGCAGAGCTTTAGAAAATTTTCTGTTTCACTGTTGTTTCATATGTTGTGCATTTCCATAAACTCCACAAGTCTATATGAATACACAATCTATTTCAACAATGCAGAGCAGAGAACTAGGTCCTAACTGATTATTTTTACAGAGGATGTTATGAACAGTGTGCTCACATTGCTGGCTGGTTATGAACAGCCACATTCTTTACACACAATTAAGCTGAAAGGTAATTTTCTTTAATTTAAATACAGGATTTAAATAGGAGATACTGTGAATGTCAATAAACACCACATTTATGAAGCAAAGCATCACTGGTTCTTGCTTGTAATTTGCTTGACAAGCAAATTACTAACAGCAAATTCCTTGAATCAGTGTGGTAGCAGGTTTGTTGGCTGAAAACCAAGTTAGACACTTTTATGATCACAGAGTAGTATGTTTTAATTGCTAGGCTTTTAATTATTGATAATGAATCCCAGTGACAATCAAACAATAAAGAAACACCACTGCTTGCCATGGCCTAAGAAAAGGGAAGATACTAACAAATTCTGCTTACATAGAGTGTTCAAGCTTATGGATAGAGTGTGTGGTATCTTAAATATTTCTATGGCTCCTAGAAGGCCAAAAGCCATGATGAGTTCTACAACACAACTACCATTTTTCAAGCCTCAGTAATGCCAAAACACCAAACCAGGAGCAGAACAGACCATTTCCTGGCCAAAGCTCCAACATTCCTTTTCCTCAGTCTTGGACTACAGTACAAAGTTTATAGCATAGGTTTAATCCTGCACAGGCTCCTCACTGGGACTTATCCTACTGCACCCAAAGCAACATCTGTTCTTAATTAGACATCAGAGAGTCTGAGGAAAAGGAATACTTCTGGGTTCAGTTAGAAAATGGACAGAGATTCTTCCTGGTGAATAACCTAATCCTTTTTATTCTTGGTGCTGGAGGGACCATTTAACTCCCCATTGCCACTGTGTCCTCAGCCAGCATTGCAGCAGTCAGACATTTGTATTAACCTGTTAAAAAAAAAAAAAAAAAAAGCACAAGAAGCAAGGGCTGCTAGTTCTTTTAGTTTCTAATGGCATAAGGTGACAGCTTACATATTTTTGTTTCCTCTTTTCTCTACTGTGTCTTCAATACCTTTCCAAAGCTCTCATTTTCTAACAGACATCAAATAATGACGTTCACAGCAGAAATTTTTCTCCAAAGAAAATATAAAGCCCAATATAATAACATTAAAATAGAAAATATATGTAAAAACAAATTATCTCTCTGACACATAATGCTGCAGGAACAGCTATTATAACTAAATATCACTCATTACGAAACATGAAGTTCCGCAGTGATGTTTCCTTGTATCGTCTGGCATCAGTCTTGTTTGTTATACTAAAGGGGATGATTCCTTCTGTAGTTATCACAATTCCCCTTACTACTGACTATGGCACTGGACTAGGAAGACCAAATCCTTTCTTCCTCTCTGTGCCCGCTGGAGATGGAAAAAGTCTATTACTGTAAGTTTATCCTTCCTACAATTTTTAATAAAATGTGTATTACACATAAATACGTCACATGCTCGAATTGGTGCCAGTGGAAATACAATCCCTGTAATAGAAGTAATTTCAGAACGGATAATTCAGTATGTTTCACTGGTTTAACTACAGCTCAACAGTAAGTAGCACCAACACTTCATAAGATGCAATGCAAATTTAGTAGCAATAGTCATTTAACTATAGTTTAAAAGTAAAATTTAAGCCAATAGGATAAGAAAACATTTAGGCAACAGTCACTGGACTCTCTTTGACTCAAATTTTAGGTTATTTTTTGGCATTTAACCATGATAATTCTAACTATTGAGTCAATCTTTCATTAAACTGCCAAGAAGTCACTGAAATTAAGACACACAGAAGTCTGAATAAATATGGAGTTTATAGGCCTTACAGATAACAACAAACCTGTAATTAAACCTGGAATGTTTGGAAGTGCAATAAAGGTAGTTCTTCAGGAAACACAAAGCATGTCAGAAAGAAATTTTCTTCTAGCTCACATCCATGGAATGAACATTTAGGGTGGCTTGTCTTTTACAATTATAATTTTGAGATGTTCCAGGTTGCCGGGTTTTAACCTGAGTTTCAGTTTGTGTGTCTGGAATGCAATTTTCTTATTAAAATGCAACCCATGCAGCTAACTTCAGGGTTTACCTGCAGTTTCACTGGACTTTGAAATTAACTCCAGGGCAAAATACAAAGCTCGAATTACTTACAGAAACCTTGATACATGGAAAAGCAATAAACTATCAGCTAATGGGGGACAATTTTTTTTTTTAATTGGTCTTTTTTGTGGTCCACAGATCATTGACCACTTCAAGTACTCTGTCCGCATTTGATTTGCCTAAATTTCAGCAGAAATCTTGTACTGATGCTAATTTATAACAAAAAAATTACGAGGTCAAGAATGAAAGATGGAACATTGAAGCAAGATTCAATGTCTGGCCCCATACACTTCTATACTTCTATATTTCAGATTTTCAGTAGTCAGTGTATGTACTGAAGATAGTGCTTAAGTAAACTGAAAACTTGTAATCAGTTACTTTCATTTCAATCTCAGTCTTAAAGTACATCTCACTGTAGGGGGAAGTCCACCAATTCCAGAAAACCAGACAGTGACTAAAATGCAGATCAAATGTTGGAAGCCTATTTTGAGAAGTGCATTTACACAAGCCTTCCACCTTCTAGCATAGAAACATACAAGTAGTTATTTATATCATTTCCACAATGTGGATTTCCACATACGATTCATAAATACATCACAGATAAAATGTTACGCACTATGTCTTTGAGTTCTGAACATGCATTTGATTTCAATGCTACTGTAAGCTTTGACAAAAATATCACATGCCATCTAAATGATATGTAATTTACTATATGTTGTTTCTATCTATACACTATTTCTAAAGTTAAAAAAGAACAGAAAAAACCTTTAGAAGGTATTTCTTTAGAAGTTATTTTGGAGTTATTTCTTTCGATTTTTTCTCAGACAAGTTAGCAGGAAGATTCTACTTTATTCAAATACATCACGTAACTTGGCAACAATGTAAAGTGACAGAAATGTCAAAAGGAAAGCAAAAATTACTTGAGTTTTGACAATAAAAGGCAAAATTTGAACCACTGAGACTAGTAGCTCCAGCTGAGATGCTCATTATGCAGAAAAAGTGTTTTGTTCTTCACCTACCACTGATGGCCCTCAAAAAAGGAAAGGCAGCCCTAATCACAGAAAGCTAACTGTAAACATGTCATACCAAGAGCTTGAAGGCTTGAAATTAAAGCAAGCTACAACATTTCTTTTCTTAGAACCCTACAGTATTGAGAAAAATCCATTAGCACAGGCTGAAAGAACAAAACCAGAGAAACAGATTTCCAACCTGAAAAAAGAAAGGAAAAAGTAATACAAATAATAGCAGCAGCTTCACGCTGACTCTCTGTTTTCTTCTCTTGCACTATACTTCGGCTTTAGCTTCAAATCATCCTTTTCCACAACAGTAATTCAACAGTATCATCAGAGAAACTGAGAGGTTCAGAACACCGAACACGCCTGCCATTCAAATACTAAAAAACGCTGCAGAAGCCCAAAAGTTATATAAAGCAAGTGAATGAGAGCAATATACAGAAACTATCAAAACCAACTGTTATCATTTAAAATTGAGGTATTGGGGAAAAGAAAAAAAGTATAAAGGCTTTTCCTCCCTGGTGTTTTATTCTTCCTATTTATGGATAATTTCTTTTTTTTTTTTTAATGTCACTACTTTCACTTAAACAATGCTGTCATTGAGGAGGCCGCTGGAGGTTTTACTGAAGGCAGATATGTATGTACCGTGGTGCGTAATACTACCATATTGTCTGTCTTCACTAGCCTCTTATAAGAACATGACCAAAATATAGAGGAGAAAAAACACTACAGAAGCATGTGAATAATTTTTGCTCAAAGGCTAGGGCCCTGCAGTCACAAGCAGTTGGGTCTGTCAAGCAACTCAGCTAGTCCTCAATCCCACCAGCTCCTGAGTGGCAGGACCGAAAACCTGGCTTTACACCACGAAAGCTAGTCAGATTTTACTCACCTACTAAAATATAAGAAAGGTTGAGCTCTAAACCCCCAGTAAAGCATACCTTTCACAGATTAAGCCCTGGTTTTGGGCTTTGAGCCAAGGAGTCTGTATTAAACGGTTTAATGAATTCTTCTCTTGTGTACTCAAAACACCTGACATGCCTGAATTCTGAAGGATGTATTTCCTCTGTTTTGTAATTGAAACGTGCTACAGCTTTTATTTCTTCTTATTTCTTTGCAGGGTTGCTAATATCTACTAATAGATTATAAAACCAGAAAGACAAGACATTTTCACCATCCAATTTATCCTGTTATAGAATCCTGACCACAGAATTTTGTTAAATCTTTTACTAAATTCAATTACTGACTATATGATATTTTTGAAATACATATCTAATCTTTATTTAAACATTTATGATCATGAAAAGTGTCCCGTGTACTTTCACAAATACATCTGGTGGCTGATTATCCTCACCACATGCATGTTACTTCTAAGCAGAATATACTAATCTCAGTTCCTACAAAAGTAGCTGAGTTACGAAGTCAGCTATCAGAAATTTATTCCTAAGTTATTATAGGTGGACAAAGACAAGATAATTTTGATTGCTATTAGAGTAGAATCATAGAATCATAGAACAGTTAGGGTTGGAAAGGACCTTAAGATCATCTAGTTCCAACCCCCCTGCCATGGGCAGGGACACCTCACACTAAATCATATCACCCAAGGCTCTGTCCAGCCTAGCCTTGAAAACCGCCAGGGATGGAGCATTCACAACTTCCCTGGAGGACAAGTTATTTAATTTCTCATCTTTACTTGCTCATTTCATCCCCAACCAATACCAGCTAATAATTGAAGTTACAAGGAGTATTGCAATTGGTGCTTCTGGTGCCATCAAAAGCCTAAACAATTTTCAAATCTGTTCACCAAAAATACAACAGAGCCAGACAAATATGCTGGCTACAAAATAATGTTGTAACTAAGTCGTTTTTCTGCAGTTTCTATATATGTTAAAGCACAAGCCCCTCAAAAGTCAACTGCTCAAATAGCAGTACAGCTTCAACTAGGGATTTTGGAACAATTCAATTCAGTCCCAAATAATGTCCACTGAATGGCTGCTCTGTAATAGAGTGAATTTTTCCCCACTAATAATTGGCAAGATGCAGCTGACATCCTACAAAATGAAACAGACTCACTAACTTATTGACAGGCACTTTACCTGAATAGGCATATCACATTAAAGAACTATTAAGCAGTTGTGGAAAGGGAAGACATAAATACATTAATGCCTTCTGCAACTTACAACTGGGTGCAGATTCCATAGAACTACAGAAAAAGGAAGCTATAATAATTAACATTCCACAGTGACTGTAGATTTCGCAGCACAAATCTAAAGTTACAAGACTGCTATCATACAAGATACTGATACTGTTTTGTAAACATTCTTTTATTTCAGCTATTGCAGTATGTCTTAACACAAATGCAGTTAAAGGGCTTACTGCAAAAAGGAAATAAAGCCCTTAAAATAACTCAGAAATGCGAAAAAGAAACTTTCACATTCTTTGTGCATCAAGATGAAAGGTTTGTACAGCTGCTCTGCACTGTAATCTTATTTAAAAAAAAAGAATCTCTCTAACCTAAATTTCTCTCTGCAAGGCTATTAAATCATGTCTACATAAACATTAACAGCTACCTAAATTATCATAAATGCATTTCAGGAGGAAAGCATCCTTTAAATGTGGATATGCTGTACAAGTAGAGATGATTTACCATGAAACAGCTTTCAATCAGAAAATGGCAATCCATTAAAACTTAACCTTTTCTTGGGAATATACTAGTAGAATGCTACAATCAAATCTATGCAAAAGGCCAGAAACTGAAGACACATGCCAGAAATGTCAATATCTCAGCAATTTGGACCTTACTTGAAAGGGAAAATGGTCTCGGGCAAGTATTCTACTTACCAGTCTGCTTTTTTGTCCTGTCTCTTAGAAACATAAGAGTAGCAGCAACATGAGAGGTCAGGGCTTTCATCTGCCAGAGCAGAGCAAAGTTCTGAAACTGCTATACAAAAAAAAAGGGAAAAAAAAAGAAATTAAAAGGGCAACTCATCTCAGGAATTAGATAAACATTTGTAAACTGTTGGTTCTTATACAACACACAAAGTTCTTTCCTTTTCGTTTGCCAAACCTTTTAAAAAGCTTGTACTTAAGCTCCAGAAAATTACAACTTCTCCAGTGGCAGAAAAGGAAGTGTGTTCCTTCCAGCAGCTAGGTACATCATTATTTCAGAGGATCATTTGTCTACAGCAGCAAAAATTATTGCCTTATGGTATATGTCATACTTGAAGCCATAACAGAAGAAAGAGTACTGAATACTTAAAGCTTTATCTTTCTTTAGTGTCATGTGAGGATAATACTAAAACTGTGTGAGACATCTTCAGGTTTTTATTTTTTTCATATTTACATTTCTAGCATTAGGTGATGAATGGGTTCAGAAATCACTGGGAATTGCAACGCTAGTGAAAATCAGGTGGCCTTTTGCCTCCCTCTCTGCCTGAATTTGCTGTTAGGACCGGAGAATGGAAATGTATAAATCCAAGTATGATCATAAAAGTGGCAAAAATGAAAACTAGCAAAGCAAATGAAGTTGGCAGGACCAATACCTCTTGAGCCATCTTTTGGTGGAAGACTGGCATGGTGCCCTGGTTTCAGATGGGATAGAGTTAATTTTCTTCTGTACCTTCCAGCTGGTACAGTGCTGTGTTTTGGCTTTAGAATGAGAAAAAAGTTGATAAACTTAACGGTTTAGTTGTGGCTCAGTGACACTTATCCTGATCAAGGACTTTTCAGTTTCTCATGCTCTGCCAGTGAGGAGGAACAGGAGAAGCCAGAAGGAAGCAGAGCCAGGACACCTGATCTGAACTGGCCAAAGGTGAATTCTGCTTAGTACAGAAACAGGAGGGAGTTAGCCAGGGGCTGCTGATGGCTGCTTAGGGACATGCTGGGTGTCAGTCAGCAGGTGGTGAACAGTTGTACTATGCATCACTGTTGCTGGGTTTGTGTGTGGGGTTTTTTGTGTTTTGCTTTAATTTTAGCTCTCCCTTTTTGTTAGCTCCCTTTTAATTATATTGTACTTCATTTTAATAATTAAACTGCTCTTATGTCAACCCACAGGTTTTACCTTTTTCTGATTCCTCCCCATTTCAGAGGCAGGGAGAGGGGGAGCGAGCAAGTGGCTGCTGGGGTTAAACCATGACACATGGGTTACAAGCAAATGAATCACAGGATACGATATACATGACAGAAAGGTTAGATGTATAAAGGTGGAAGAATTGATCAGTATTCTTAAGCGAACTGAAACAGAAGCTGAAGGCTAGTGCATGTCTCTAAAGAATTAATAATCACTTTGAAGCAAAGAGGTGTCCTTTTAAATTGTGTCTGCCCTGGAATAAGGTTAGGATAAGAAAACAGAAAACCAAGAAACATTATAAGAATAGGAAGGAACAGGAGTTGCCAAAGAAAATTCAGAACAGGAAAGCCCTGTCCCATTTGGGCAAGTGCCTGAGATGAACAGACAACAATTGGTATTAGGAATGGAGCTAAAGTGAACATGGAATGGGAACACAAAAAAAATGAGGCAGATAATATCTGTCTCATGCAACCTGAGGGCTCACAGCATCAATTTCTGACACTTCAGTTCAAGCTGGTACTTTCTGCCACCATATCCTACATTTCATAGAGTCATAAAATGGTTTGACTTGGAAGGGAACTTAAAGCTCATCCAGTTCCAACCCCCTGCCACAAGCAGGGACACCTTCCACTAGACCAGGTTGCTCCAAGCCCCATTCAACGTGGCCTTGAACGCTGCCAGGGATGGAGCAGACAGAGCTTCTCTGGGCAACTTGTGCCAGCGCCTCACCATCCCCACAGTAAAGAACTTCTTCCTAATGTCTGATATAAATCTACCCTGTTTAGGTTTAAAGCCAGTCCTCCTTATCATATCACTACTTGCTCTTATGAGAAGTTCCTCTCCAGCTTTCTTGGAGATTCCCTGAGTTTCTCCTGCTGGACAAGACAATGTTTGGAGCATTTCTAAAGCTAATTCTGTTACTGTTTCTGCTCAGTTTGTAGCCATCTGTGCTGCAGCCCTCTGTTTTCCAATATACAGGTAGGTCAAGATGACTGAAATTGCTGCCTTCTCACTAGTATCTCTGCCTGAAATGTGACAGCTGTATGCAACAGCTTCACCTGATACAAAATGGATTGCGGTCAATATACTTCTCTGCCTCTTTGAGAAAAACAAAACAAAAAAAAAATTGCTTTAACAACCTTCATAATTTTTATAACCTTGGTTTTTCAAGTAAAATTTGTTTGCCATCCTTTCATTTTTGAGGTTGTATTTACATCCTTCCCAACATGAAACGATAAATGAAAATGCTCTAGTGACCTTCTCTAAATCACATTCATTCAATATGCTTTTGCTGTGCTCCTTGTTATTCCTATCTAAACTGTATGGACTTATCATTCTGATCTCTTCTTCTAGGGAAATCTTTCCTTGTTTAATCTTATTGATTGCCTTCTTGTGTCCTATCTGGTTAACAGTAAGTGAACTGGGCACTGTATATAAGGCAAAGCATGCCTTTAATTTAAATTGTTTGCATTATATTTTCATTAACTTCACCCTATTCTTTCACTATTACAATCTAAAATAATTTTGAACCTTTTCATCTTATTTTCTTAATAACATCTTCTTAAAACAACTTGTCATCAGTGTTTTGCATCAAGTCCTGTTTTCTTCTCCCTAACCTGCACACAAATCCATGGCTTCAGAAAACAACCCTGAAGAATTACTGCTAATGGGATTGGCTGATCCTGTTTTAAACCTTAATCTAAACACAAATATATCTATTACCTGTTCTTTCTTGGGGGTTTTAAGGAACACTTTAGACTTCTCTGAATTTGTTTTAGCAAAGCAACAAACAAAACCGGAAAATCCAGATTCTGAAACCTTTGTTACATACTTCCTTATGTACATCCTTAAAGCACATAACAAATGAAGAAAAAGTAATTATGATACAACATTGCAATTCATAAATGAAGAGACAACCTATTGAAACTTAGCTTTTCTTGAGTGGAAGCAATAGACATTATTCAAAACCAGTAGCACTTGCAGTATTAGCAAAATATATGAAGATAATCTGTTGTTCATTCAAAAACATTCATTAACTTGGTTCTTGAGGGTAATTACAAGATAACCTTACCTTTCCCCTACTCTCTAGTAATTAATGTGTCTGGGTTTTTTGCAAGCTGTCTCATCTGACTGTCTCTCCCTAAAAACTCTGAGACCCATGAACTTCTGTGTAGAGGAGCGCAGTGGTCAATCAGCGCAGAGTTCACTGTGCGTCAGAGCAAGGGCAGATTAGAATTGGGAATTTTACTGAAAACATGACATCAGAATTTTACCATGAAAATGGAACATGCCTGTTAATAATGCAAAAAAGCCTTTGAACAGTCAATTTACATAAAAACCTTGCACTACCAGAAACTCTCTGCCAATTCACTCCAAAAGAGTTGTGTAATTTCATTTATTCATACCTTTTTCTTCTCTACTTGGTGCAGCTGGAGAAGGATTAAAACATTCAGACAGTAGAGAAAGGAAACCAACCAAGCGCTTGGCATAAAGGAGACCTATCTCCACCTCCATCCCCATGAGGAATACTACTGAAAAATATCCTTTCTATTCTTTAATTCTTTTTGACACCTTCTCTCTTCCTCAAAAGTTCATTCTCACAGAAGGTAGGCACGCTCCAGTTGCTCTCTTTACTCCAAAGCTGCTTTCCGATGTAAGCCCAGCAAACTTATAAAAGCAAGGATTCCCCATCACCCATAAAATACTGAGACAGACAAAGAAGTGCCTGAATATAGAAACATTTCCACATATTTTGGGACTATATAGCGCATATATAGCGCAGAAACAAACCACTGCAGTCTGGGATTGCTTTTTTTGTAACACTCTGAAATATTTCACCTGATCATAAGAGAAATGTTATAGTATAGCAGCTACCCAAAATCCTCTTCTCATTTTGGAAGCTGTTTTGTTTATGCTAAAATCTGCTTCACAGGAAAACAGATGGTTTCAAAGCAGTTATTTGCCTGACACGAATAAAAATAGCAAGAAAAAAAGACTTTGTCAAATTTTATTGAGGTATTTATATCTGTTAATACAAATTACAAATATGATCACTTATTCTTTGGACTGATAAATGTGCTGCAGGCTGCATGAAGAAATGGACTATCAGAAAGGTTGATTTCTTTGAAGAGCTGAAGATTGAGACTGCTGCATTTGCTTACCTGTATAACTTGGCTTATATTTGTAATAGTTGGCAATGACAAATAATAACCCACAGAGCCTTTTCCATAAAGTTGTTTCCAGCTTAAATAAAATGAAATTCTACCCTTCTACAAAGACAAAACCCAAAATCTTCTAGTGATCCAACAACTGCTTTTTTGTTTGTATGCTGAATAGTGTCCTTGACTGGAATGTCACAAAGGGAGAAAATAACCAGCTTACAAAATGGCATATGCTATGCAACCCATGCCCAATTGTGATCACCTGGAACACTGCTTATTCTTCCTTTAACCCATCCACCCTCATACAAAAACTTCTGCTTTTTCATGTGATACTTTGCCTGGATTCCTATAGAAAATAAAGTGTATTTCACTTGAGTTCCATCACTTACTACCTTGAGTCTCTGTTTAGCTGGCTTACTCATTTAAGTCACACAGCTTGTTACACTGCATTTTTCTGGGTGAAAAAGATGAGCATGTTAGTGTCTGGAAGCCTCTTGACTTTTTCTGGGTAAAAAGAAATTCCTGTAAAGTGAATGCCATCTCACTTTAAATCTTTTTAGTAGCAATTTTAAAATCAGAAAAGGCTCAATTTCCTTTGATGGGGCTCATTGTTATATTCAGTTTAAAATTTGTATATTATCTTAAATAACAAGAGTAATTTTATATTATAAATATAAATAAAGATACCTTTAATAATGATAAGAGAAATTATATTTTTACTTTCTTGCTTGAGATGCACCATTTTTGATGTAACTAGAATGATTTAACAAACTATATAATACAATCTTCTCAAGACAAATGTTAAACAGGCAAGGAATAACAGCATATGAGCAAAAATTACAAAAGATTAAATAAATAATTATTGCTCGAGTCATGGTACCACAGCTATAATTTGCTATGTTATTGAAGTGAGGTAGTATAACATTTATTGTTCATATGGAAATTGGAGCAGAAACATGCTCCTGGATCATGGAAATAATATACCATGCTAGTAGGGAAAAAAAAATTTGGATAGGTAAAGCATGGAACAGTATTGAGAAGTATGATGTGCAGTATGAACCAAAGTAAGCCAAATCTACCTAGCTGTATTTTATAGAGACTCAGAGCAGTTAAGCCTCATTAGCTGCAGTTCATGTCTTCTGTAAAGGTTATGACATGCTGCTTTTGCAACTCCTCCAATCCTAGACTGAAACAGCGCCTGAAAATGCCAAGAGCACAGTCCTTGGAAAGCCAAAAGATGAGGTGCATCAATTTGCAGCGATCACTTTGCAGTGACACAAGACTACATTACAAAAGAATTAATATTCCCATGGCTTTCCTGTCCCTTCATCCAACCCCTGCTATGTTCTACTTACAATGAAGTTTGTCCTCATTAAGCAGAAGGAAGTATTATTAGAAAACAACTTTGTATCGTAGGTCATCTAATGAGACCTAAATACAAAGTACAGTGAAGTTCTTTGCTGAAATAGTTGAGATACAGAAGTTCAGATAGAGCCACCCCTGCTGCACTTATTAATAAATCAGAAGGCACAGGTCTCCACTTTATAAACTAAATTGTGCGTGGAACTGTTATTAGGCAGTTATACAGAGAAATTGTACAGAGGCAGCAATAAGCTTCTGTTTAGTAAAACAAAAAGATAAGAAAAATGGCAGCCCACACAGTAAGTATTCTGTCTGTATAGGCAGAACTACTTGCCCTTCACTTATTATTTCCTTGCACTGTTGACAAAATAAAGCAAAAAACCCCAACCCTCTTGGGCCTTATATCCACAAATACATTGACAGCATCTTTTCAACATACCCTGTGTGGCACTACCTACTTTATGAAGAGAACAGGGTAGACAAAGAACTGTCTTAACTGGGACAGAGTACAGGTTTCCTGAATGATGTGCAGGAGGCATTAATACCCTCTATGTCAAATAGAGCTCAGATCTCACATATTAAGGGTGAATGCGGACTGTGGTAGGCCAGCAATAATCACTGGATGAACATAAATCCATTAGTGTTATTAATACCCTGGAAAACCTAGGCAGTTATAGAGAAGCCCCTAACAAATTCTCTTTCCTTCAAGCAAATTCAGTGCTAGGGTCAAGTTAGAGCAACAATGACTCTGAAGAGCCAGCCTGTACAGCATATACTATGCTGCTGAATTTCTGTAGCAATATTTAAACTGCAGCATAGATTAGTTTCTAAAATTTGACTTAAGAGCACAAAATGCTGTCCTTCCTCCTCCCACCCCTTTTTCCCCCTAATTAGATGTTCTCTATTCCAGGAATATATAAAATATAATACAGTTGAATACCTTAGACCTTAGACCTAGTAATGTATTTTAAGGCTTCAGATTTTGGTATACATTTTTGTATGGTTTATCTGAGATGGTCTGACTTATGATTTAAGAAAACCAAACAGAAAAAACCCACCAAATAATAAACCTTGTTTAAAGCTACACATAAATTCTAGATACTGCAATAAATATTAAAACCAAATTCTGTTGGCACTGGCATTGTGGTACAATTTCTCTTCAAAGAATTCATGCATTCATTCAAGATGCTCTCCCTGGGAGACCTAGGCAACCTGAGTTTTCATGTCTTGCTCACTTAAAAACCAATAATCATACCACTCTTGCCCAATGCCAACACAGGAACCATTCCATATATGTGAGAGACTGGATCGAAATTGTGCTTAGAAATCTCAACCACATTTGTCCAAGTTTAAGGGTGAACACTGACACTGGGCATTTAAGCAGTAAAAACATACTTCCTAAAGCATAGAATATCCATTTCTGAATAAAGAGGAGATTTTACACTATAAAAAAATCTTATATATGTCTCCCAGACCTTTAGTTACACAACAAATAGCAAAGCCTTGCAAAACTTATACTGTTTCTGAGAACTGCACCACATTAAGGTTTCTGTTATGCTCTCTGGTCGCTCAGGTTCATATTAAATATCTCTTCAATAACATAGAGAGTATTACACCAATTTTTTGACCCGAGATTCAAAATTCAAAGTATTAGTAGCAGCAGCTATACAATTGTCACAAATTGTTTCATTTTCTATAAGTATGGAATCCATTTGCAAATCCTGGTCACTGATCTAAATATGTTTCCTTTAAATACCTATAGGTGGTGCTGAAATACAGTGATTTCTTTTAAAAAAGTTATAATCACAAAGTAACTCTGTAGCAAAGCTATATATGAAGATAAATAGCCCTCCTGGTTGTGCAGATTTACTTCAGGGAAATGTATCTGGATCAGAAATCATATTGAAGTGCATTATTTGTGTTTTCCTTGGGTCCTTATTATAATAGATTATCTCATATGGCCATGTCTCATAGACAAGACAGTTTCCAAGACTGAAGTTGATAAACATAAGGGCATTTTTTAATTGTTGGAAAGACCCAATAACAACAACATAAGCTGTGAAAATGTAGCTGTCATGAATATGGCAGTACTACAAAGAAAAAAGAACAAACATGTTTCTCCAAGATTTCCCCTTTCAGGTTACACATTCCAACTTGATAATCATAAATTTTGCCATTCTGTATAAATAATGACAACGTAGCTACTAATAATAGCTCTCTGGGCATCAGCCCAGTTTGCTGAAATGAAACAGAACTAACTAGCTTCTCCACAAACATATAATGGAAAAGAACAAAATCTTTGCCAGGCAAAATTAACATGTGGTAACATGATAATCAATACCAGATGAATCCATACTTCCTGGTTTCAAAAAATACATAATAATTCCACATTAGTGATTATTTATAGAAAAACTGAAGTGTTTGCAATTAAGAACATACTTCATGGTGAAAGTCATAGCTTGAGCCATTTCCTGTAATGCTAACACTTAACACCTTATTTCCAAGCACTAGTCAGCCTTTTAAAATTCTGAAACTGAAGAAAACAAGTTGCAACAGAAAATAAGCAACTTTATCTTAAAAAACCCTGCTAAAACTATTAAATAAGGCACAGTAAAAGAAAGTGTCAGAAAAAAATGTATAAATTATCAAATGTTTATAATGTTTGTGAACAAAGTTTTATGCATATCATGTAAAATGACTGAACAACATAAGCAGACAGAGGAAGGGACCCCTTAGTCTAGGAATCCAGCTCCATTCCTTTTAAAAGTAGTTGCAGAACAAAAGGCAAAGCATGCAGAACATCAAATTGCCCCTCCTCTTGCAACATAAACTGCAAGTCACAGATTAGTTTTACCCTCAGCACATCATAAAACCCAAAGAACGAAACACAGAAAGCTACATTCACCCCTCAATTAACAAGAAAAGAGAGAAAAAAGTATATATGACTGATAGGTTATGTTCCTAAAAGAATAGGAACTCTGTTTGCTAAACATAGTATGGAAACTGACTTTTATTTATTCTAGCTTGCCTTTACTCGCAAAGTTAAGCTACTTTGAGGAGAAAGTAGGTTACATGGGAAGTAGAATTCACACAAAAAGGAAGGCTCTGTACACTGGAGTTCTTCACAAAGATGTACACCATCCTTCCACTCAGTATATTCTTCTGATTAAGATGTAATCCATGGTTTCTTCACAGCACCCACCTTGCAGACATAAACCTCTTCCCTACAGCTAATTTGGAAGTTTAGATAGTGTAACACAATTAAGATGCAGGAAGGCAGCATACACAGACAGGCTTAAAATGGAACACAAACTCCATAGAGATCAGGCCACTGCCTCAAAAGTAACGCAGGCTCTTGCTCTTAACAAGCAAGGACATTATCTTCAAGCCTAGTTTCCGAATGAAGATATAAACAAATACTGAATTTGCTAAGGACATCAAGCTGGAAAATAGTTTAAAGCTTGCACAGGTTGAACAACTCAGTTATTTCCTGAGTTAGCTATATTTGCCCACATCTCCTCAGAGATCTTTTCGGATTAGAGGGCATCTTTAGCATTCACTTTGACTTCCTAATGTCTGGTGTTGCATGTTTTAGTAGCACAAACAGGACTACAAATTGGTATTAGTACAGAAAACTAACTTTTGAGAAAAACAAGAGAAGGGTAAAGTCCCCTAACTACTTCCTAATCTTTGAAAAATTTCTATAAACCTAGAGGCAAGCTTAAAACTTATCTAGGTTGCCTAAGGAAGCTGCAAAAATGCATACTTCCCTGGACTAAAACCGTTCTAAGTCTACTGCTCTCCCAGCAAAAGATAGAGGGCACAAATCAGACACATTGGAGTTAATGTATACAATTATATGTAATTATACTTGTATTAGGAAGTTTGATTTCACAGGGAGTGTTTAAGGTACTATAAATGAGTCATTAGATTAGAGGAGCATTACTTGGCAGTATTTACATTAACTGAAGCTGTTAGGAAAAGACTTCAAAATTTAGGTTGCACAGGTATAGTATTAATGAATACTGTGGCATGGATCAGTCATTCCATAAGCAGACAGCACATACCAAAATGCAGACATTTGCAATGATCTGTATGTATTAATAGCATCAAAATTTTCACTCCTATCAGAAAACAAAGCTGAAAACAATACAGTTCCAAACCAGCAAATTTCAAGCCCTACAGACACACCTTCTACTAGACCAGGTTGCTCCAAGTCCCATCCAACCTGGCCTTGAACACTATCAGAGGTGGGGCAGCCACAGCTTCTCCGGGCAGCCTGTTCAGTGCCTCACCACGCTCACAGTAAAGAACTTCTTCCTCATATCTAATCTGAATCTACCCTCTTTCAGTTTAAAACCAGTACCCCTCATCCTAACCTGACACTCCCTGATAAAGAGTCCCCCTCCAACTTTCTTGTAGGTCCCCTTTAGGTATGGGCAGGTTGCTCTAAGGTCTTGCCAGAGCCTTCTCTTCACCAGGCTGAACAACCCAAACTCTCCCAGACTGTCCTCATACAGGAGGTGCTCCAGTCCCTTTATCATCTTCATGGCACTCCTATAAAAATTAACATTTATTTTCATTAATTTTGCTCATATCAAGAGAGCTATACTAATTTCTGCCAAAGTGGGTCACATTCTTATACAGTTGGATTTTATGGATGGCCAAATTTACCTTTCAATCTATGCTGGTTGATAAAAGATGCTGTTCAAATATATCCAGAATTGCAGATGAGAGATACTGCCATTATGAACAACATGATGATCCAAATTCAGGTTCATACAAGTAGAGAGTCATGGTAAAGTGACAGTACAGTAAATATTGCCCAATAGTTGAGAGAGTTCACCAATTTCAAATTTGTTATGTTCTATAGCTCTCCAAAAGTTATTAATATAGGAACTTGGCCTAAGTAGGGAGGTATGCCTACATATACCAGGTGGTATACTGATTAATTTACTAAACCTCCCAGCTAGGAAACCTTGAAAGACACCTAATGTATACCTAATGTAGAGAATTTGAGGAAACCTGGTTGGATACCTGGTTCAATAACGTATTTGATCAATTTAGCATATAAATCAACTCTGAACTGGCAGCCACATGTTCCAAATACACCCTAGAAGTCAAGTGCAAAAATTGCCCTGCTTAAGTGTAATATCTGGAAAAAAAAGTTAACTGTGTTGCATGAATTATATAAGCAAGCCAAGACAATCACCGTGCATTAAAATGTTTGTGGTAATCTGGTGTAGCTATATATCTCAGAGCTCACAAACACATCTTGACAGACATCGAGATGAACATTTTATCTCATTTAATTGGCTTTTTACAAGTTGTCCCTTTTCTGACTTGACTCTCCTTCCAAGTATCATATCTCACATGAATGACTACTCCTTGTTTGGTCCGTTCCATGTATCCCACTTTTCTTTGACATTGTACTATTTTTTTCTACTTCCAGATATTTTCAGGGTGGTAAAAGAAAATACCTCTCACATATGTCGCCATTCGTCTGAGAAGCTGAGGGGAAACAAGTAATTAGAACCAGATACAAGCCATCAGCACTGAAGCTGAACTTTATCTAAACTTTCACTGTTTTTCCAATTATGAAAGAACTAGTGATCTCATTTATCAAATTTTCATTGCAGACAGCTCAGATAGGATATTCCATTCCCTACTTTTTCAATGTCCCCTGAAACTGCTTGGTACTGGAGAGACTTGAGGTCTATTATTATCCCTACCGTATGCTATAATCAGAATTTAGAGTTTAAGTCTAGCCTAACTTGTATTTTCAACAACTCAAGATCATAGCTCTGCTAACACAAGGTTTCAAAACTTCTTAGGACCAGCTATACATTGGTACTGGGAAACCAGTTTTCATTCTTGGATCTTCATACAGAAGATGGAAGCCTCAGTGAGGGTTGGTTGCCCCTCTCCCTTGGGAGCTGCATCAACTCTGAAGCTCCTTCCCTTTTGCCCTCACCTGAGGTACAGTGTAGCAGTGTTGCCGCCATGTCAGTGCCCAGTCAGTGATTCTGACTCAAACACTGAATTCTCTCTTGACCTCAGACCCACTTTATCACTGTGCACTGTCTGGCAGTCACTGGGCTATATCTGACCATGGTTATTCTCTCTAGACCTGATCACATCCCTGTCTTGCTGACTTGACTTTCCAGTTTGACCTTGCACCTGCCTCATCACCACAGACTTGTCTGAGACTGTCAGCTGATACCGGCTGTCATTATCATGGCTGCCCCACTTGCCTTACTCTCATATTGTGGGACTGCGCTGCTGTCACTGCTCCTGCCTGCTTTATTGTGCTGGGCTCCTGGTTTCTCCTCCCTACCTTTTCTACTTCCTGACAACTTCATGCATATTTTCTTCAGGCAATGTTGCGTTTTTACAGTTAAAATGTGTATTAGATTCTAAAAGGCCTCTACCTCAAAAAGGTGGATATCCTGTTCTCTTCCAGCCTCCTACCTTCCATCCTCCTTTTGTTTCTAGCCATCACAGCCATCCTTCTTTTGCACCCTTCTGGCCTTTTCACAAGTCACTAATGCTCAGTAAAGGACTCAACAAGTTTGTTCAATGAAAGGAGAGGTAATGACATAAGCAGGTGGATGTATGAAAGAAACAAGGAGCAAGGACTCTCTCGTTTCAGTGACAGTGAGTTGCTGCCCTAGCTCCACCACAGCAGCAACTTCACTTACAGTTTCCTTGTTTCACTGTGTATCTTAATCCTCCATTTACCTTTAGTTAACACCTAATTTTCACCTTGCAAGTCCCCATCTGCAGCTATATATTTTTTAAAAAGAAAAATCTCTGAAAACCAAAGGAAACACCCATGCTTATATCTAATTGCAGCTGAAAATGAGCAAGTAACATCCCTAACCACAGCAGCTATCCCAGTGGGGTTTTTTAACCTTATTGCTTTCAGAAATATGCCAAAACTCTCCTCTACTTTTTCTGCATACCCCTATTCTAAAGAATTCCTACAGGTCTATGATCAGCATTAAAGACAATGAGAGGAGTCATACTCCTCTCATCAATCCTCCTGCTACCCTACCTACACATGCTATATACAGACATCAGCTGCTTAATCAAGAAATCTGTCCCAGCAATGGCAAATAGCTCTCAAAACATGACAGAACCATTGTGTGTTTATTAACAAAGCATATGAAGTAAGAGATATAAATGATGTGCCATTTTTGTCAAAGTTCAGATTAGATCATGAAGTTACTCATAGCATATATAAAGCGGCATATGTAAAACCCAGATATTTTGGAGCTGAAAGCTCATTGCTTGGGTAGAACACCAAATGACTGTAAGAAAAACAGACCACATTTCCAATAGACTATTTGAAAATGAGTCCTCTGCAAAGTTTAAGCATTCTAGTAACTAATTACAGAACAAAAATGGTATTGTTCAATACAGAATTATTTTGCCAAATGTCAAAATTGAATTTATTCACTCAGATACCACATAGGAGGATTTTCCTTCTATCTAAAGGCTAATCTCAGACTGAAGTTTTACTGACCGTAATCATATCTGCTAATGGCAAAGCAGTACAGTACAGAAGTAAAAGAGAAGCTAAAATTGAAATTACAGTCTTAATTATTATGGCAGTATCTTAAAGTACATGTAAAATTATGCTCCCCAACTGTAACATCACTATTTCTCTTGATTAAAGTTACTGCCGATACCGTTGGTGAACAAGTAGTATTTTCCACTGCTGACGAGCCCTTTCTCTGAAAAGCCTTGAAAAGGTTACTGATATAAAAAGAAAGCTAAATCTAAGCAAAAGAAAAACAGCACCCAGTAACAGTTGTTTAAAATCATTCTTTCTTTTCTTTCTACTCTACAAACACCACATTTTGCTCAGTCTGGCCATGCACAACACTTGAGAAAACAAGCTATGATACCTAAATCTGCAAGACTTTAGACTCACAGCTGAATAAGATTCCATAAAGGGAGAGCGAAAGAAAGGATCGGTCCATATACTCAGGGTTGGTCAGAAGCAATGAAAACCATGTTTATCAATATGTATGTATTTTTACAGCAGGAGAAGAGGTACATACTGCTTATGTAGCTTATTCTATTCCTAGAGAAATAGGGAAAGACAAAAGAACAACTGCTGTGTGCCTTACCCTTTAACAACTCTGTCAGTCAGAATCCATCAGATAACTGATGTCATTATCTAATCCCATCATATTTGGAGGAAGCTCCTAGGGTGCCTCCATCAGTCTGTTGTTTGATCATCAGTAACCACAAAATACAAGGGAAAGTTTAGAAATTATGCCTTTCACAGGCTAACCTGGAGGGAAAGGAACTTTCACAGGCTGGTTTGGGGCCTAATAATGTCACAGGAAAGGAATTCCTGAGCTTTGAATACATGGCCTGGTCAATATTCTATGAACAATTTTACTACTAGTCTTGGAAACTCATAAATCCTGTTCCACTTCAATGATTAACCACATCCAATGCACAGTTACCATTCATATCTAGTCTTCTAGAACTGAGCAGGGAATAAAACTACCTCTTACGTTGCATCTAATGGTATAACTGAAATCTTCATTCATTCTCTCATGCCCATTAACCCAGGCTGAGGTCAGACTGTCGTAGCATTGTGTTTATGGAGACAGAAGTTAGCTTATATACTAGAAATTCTCCCAACAGTGTATTTAAAACTGTTCAAATATAGATTGTGGGTTTTTTTGTTTTTAAATTCATGATAGCAACACTTAGACAAAAAGGTGTTTTCATGCTTACAGCAGACCCAGCAGAAGCAGACACTTTTTTTTTTTCCCTTATCTTCAAGGAGTTTATGTAGCAGTTTACATATATGGCGAACAGACGCTACTACTCCAATTTAGTCATAACATACTGTGTTATCTAGTGAGGCGCAAAGCAGATGTGTTCGAGCTTTACTATCCTTTATCTTTTCTGCAATATATATGTTCTAGTCACAATAACCAAGGAGCACTTTGTGGTGCTGGCAACTACTGTTTACACCTACTGATAAAAACACCCCTTTCCTCCTCCTACTACTGCCACAAAGGAGCTACCAGCTTTCATGAGGTACAAAGCAGAACAAAGATATTGTTTCTGTAATTACTTTGTTAATAACTAATTCCCAACCATACACAATTCTTCTCTCTCTTCTATCAGGATGCAGCATACACCATGTCTGAACTATGTAAAAACTTGTGTACTTACTATCCTCATCAGTTAAGTCACTGAACACAGCTAACTAAGTCTGTCATAGTGAAAGGAACTGCAAGTTGACCCTAACTTTTCCAGTATTTCAGAAAGCACTTATTCCCATGCAAAACTGACCTGAAAATGAGCGCAGCACAGAGTTCCTGCAGTTTTCACTTGCCCATCAGCTGTGACTCTTCTGTATTTCAGAGGCTCCTCCACCAGCGTGTACTGAGCGACGGGCAGGACTGCTTTTATGAAAAGCATCTATAATGTAATGGCAAAGACAACATTTTTAAAGTGCTTCAAACACGCACGTAAGCTACTACTTTTTCTATATGCTTAGTAAAAGACTGATCGCGATATTGATAAATCACTCATTACTTGGCCCTGCTCCTTCCATAGTACAGTATTAACCTGAAACTGGAACAGGTTGCCCAGAGATGTTGTGGTTGCCCCATCCCTGCAAGTGTTCAAGGCCAGACTGGATGAGGCTCGGAGCAACCTGGTCTAGTGGAAGGTGTCTCTGTTTGTGCCAGGGGTTTGGAACTAGATGATCTTTATACTCCAAGCTAAACCATTCTATGATTTTATGAAAAGAACACTACTGAACTTAAAACAACTACATTTCAAAGTTAAATTAAAAAAATATCACAGAAAAAACCCACAAACCCACACTAAACCCACAAAACAAACCCTCTTTCTGTAAGTTAAAAGCAGCATTTCCAAAGACACCCCTACTTAGGTCTGCTAAAAGATTTTCACAGCAAGTCAGGATACAAACCCTCCAGTCCATTCCTGCCTGTCCCCAACCACCAAGCTCCCCACACACCAGGCCCACCAAATAACAGCCCACATACAGCACTGCAGTTCACACAACCAACAATCACCCACCTTCTACTGCAATCACCCAGGAACAATCAGGCCATCCTGAATTTATGAGGCTCCCTGGTTGCTTAAACTGAAGCACTTGTGCTAAGAAAGTTGCCCTTCTTTTCCAGTCCGTACGGTCATGTCTCGCAGCTGACTGTTCCCCACTGCTGGTGGTGCAGGTTCCTAATGGCAATGCGGCACCTTAGCACAGCTCTTCAGATTCAAGGCCCTTCTAGGCAAACCAGGTTCGTCATCTGGAATAACAGAGGCAAAAAAGTAGAGGCAAAATTGCTTGCTAAGCAATACAAACAAAGCAATAAAGCTCAGAAAAATTGTACAGAGAACATGAACACAGGAAAGTCTAGCCCACCCTTTTGACTTAATTGAAGCTGTCAATAAAGGAGGAAAGCAGAAAGTGTTAGAGATGCACTGGGTGTACCTGTGCAGTCTGATGTAAGGAGACTGATAATACAGATATTCCTCCAGAGGCTGCGTCTCCATCTGAGGAGGCTAAAACCACATCAAGAATGCCTACAGTGAAATAGTCAAAACCTCCCCAGTCACAGAAGCACTGGCTTACTTGTAGGCTACAATGTTTTTTAAGTTGAAGGGACCAAATGACAGAATATACAAAAAAAGGTAAAACAGAGGTCCCTTTCTCACAGAATTAAGGGTTATTTTTCAAAGAATTGAGGTTTTGAATTACAGAGTAAGACTGCTAGATGTTTTGACACCTCTGGGAAGGTATTCTATTTTACACAGAACAGAGAACAAAGAATACAATACCACTTATGCTGTACTTTATGTGGTTCAGTTTGACTTGTCCTGGTGTTATTGTTTTCTCCTGAGTTTTCAGAGTTTCTGTGAGCCATAATCAGTTCACCTGACATGAATATCAACCTAACAGTATAACAGTCAGCACAGAAGCGTGACCCTGACCATGCCACATGGACAAGCTGCTTCTTGCATACACGTTTCAGGTGACAGATTAGCATTTAGCACAGTAGACTACAGCACTCAGATGTCTGATGAATAACTGAAGTGTGAATTATACAAGTGCTCTGATGATTGCATTTTATAAATATCTTAAAACTCTAATAACATCTGATTATTTTAACATTTGCAGTCAGTTTGGCTCCATTACGTAGTAAGTATTCTCACAATGGGTTATGGTTGTTTATAATGTTCAAGGCACATTCTGTCATTGCTCTCTGTTACAGGCAGCTCTGCTTAGAAGCAGTTCAGTGGAGGATAATTCTAGAGGTAGTTAAATACTGTTCATTAGAATGATTTTCACTCATTTCTTGAACTACGCGTTTAAACTCCTTTAAGTAATTTGTTTTCCCTCCGTCTTTATCACTGCCTGGCTGTTCAGAGTTATTCCTGTTGCTCTGAAGGAAGATGTTGCTCACTGGTTCCCTCCACCTGGACACTGACCTGTCTGTAAGGAGGGTCCAGGTCTCCTCAGCTTCCTGCCTAGCTGGCAGCCTGCTTGGTGTGAGCACCCCTTCAATCTGTTTGAATGAGCCTTCTCTGCTCTTTATGACCAGGGCTGTCCTGTAATTTAGGGACTGGCCTGTGCCCTGGGGTGTGGGTGCAGCTTGTGGAGGAACTATTTCACAATGCCTGTGGGACAGTGGGGCAGCTTTTTTTGTGCAAACAGCAACTTGACCTCCCTGTAAGAAGGGTTTAGGTCTCTGGGGTATCAGTGCCCTCTTGTCAGCTGGCTTCACAGCCTACCCTTGCCTGTGACCCTTTGTGTCACAAGACTCAGCTTTGTGGGATGCATGGAGCATCTTGTAACTGTGGACCCCAGAGAGCTGACCCTCTTGTTAGGGTCTAGCTCACTGCCATGGGCCCAACATCCTTTGCTCCCTATGGAGGGACAAGGGTAGCACTTTGAAGATAGAGCAACTAAGACAGGGCAAGCAATGTCCCCTGTTTGTGCCCTTGGGTTTGGCTGCTTTAGCAAGTAGGATAGAAGGAAGACTCTGTGAGGATAGAAAAAATTCCTTCCTATTGTTGCTTCTGATACCACCATGTCCTTCCCACCCATAGAAAGTATGCTCAGAATTACAGATCTCTGCTCTCAGCCTTGTCCCAGGCCAGAAAACAAAGTAAATGCCCTAGGGATTCTGTTCCTAAGGGTGAAGGAGTAGAAAGCACTGCATAACCAATAATACAAATATTAGAACAATCATACTATTCAGACAAAAAAATAAATTCGAGCAAGTGTTCGTGCCAGTAATGCACAGGTATAATGGATTCCTGATTTATTTAACATACTTGCTTCTCTTTTGAGCCTATCAATAATCCCCTCATGGGCTCGACACATTTTCCTCATAGGGAATACATGCATAACTAGTATTTGTTTCAAGTCATATTATAGAGATGTAAGCAAAATACATGATGATATTTTTCACTCTCAGTCATGTCACTTCCTATAACTTAGGCTGTGAAAAGCATGACAAAATTCATCAATTCTTGTTAGTCCCAGTATTAAATACTGTATGAACAGTATTTACTATATGAATAAACAAAATATATGAATACATATTAATAGACAAAACATGAATAAACAAACAAACACGTTATTCTTGTCCATGCAAAGTACACATTTGAGACTTAGGAACTTCATTCATCTATTTTCTTTAGATAATCTTACTCAGTGTGTGCTCACTCCCTTTTCCTGATGATATTTATGAGCCCTTGAAGAATCACTGACTTTGGGACACGAGCGTAATTGGCGATCACCACCATTTAAGTCAATTAACCAGCAGCATAATGTAAATAATTTCATCCTGGCCAACTCTTTACTGAAAATTATATTACCAGCCTGGGCTTACATCTAGTATAAGCCTCTTGTTCAAGTTTCAGAATAATTTTCCCATGTTTTTTAAGCATCTGATAGAGTATTAAGAAATGTGGGGAAGACTAGTAATGACCTCTGCAGTAGCAAGGGAGTTGCCAACACTTTCCTTTCTCCAACTGTGAGTTTGATTCTCATAATCTTAACATGCTCACTTCTGCTTCTTAGGAACTGGTGAGTATCTTGAGAGCTATATAATGAATCCCTAACCAGTATCAAAAATAGTAAAGCTCTCTCTGTCACACTCCAGCATTTTGAGCTGTAGCATAACAGTTCTGTGACAATTAGATACAAGATATATCACAGTGACAAACTATTAAAACCCCACTAAACTCAAGCAACACACACATTATTCCAAAGCTGAAAATCTAGCTAGCTTCATGCTAATGAAATGTATCTTAATGTTAATATATTTGTAGAAAAACTACTGTGGAAATAAAGGTAAAAAAATGCTGCAATGGGACCCAGACTGGCATTAAAATTTAACGGCTATTTGCTAATAAAATACTAATAATGTCACATGGAAAAGGCCCAAGATAAACCACATTTTTAACATATTCATCCTCTTCCACACATGCAGAACTCACTACCACAACAGTTTGATTAGAGCATAATAGGGAATTAATATGCTTGTATCTTCCTTCGTTCACCAAGCATTTCCCAATTACATGACACAGACACTAAGTCGGCCACTTTTACTGTTTGCTAGTTTTGACTGATTTCACATGAATAATAATAAATACAAATAATCTCTTTCATCATCCTTTTCAGCATGTTTGAATACTACTGTTTTTAATCTGAGAATTTACTGTCTTCAAAGAGAATGCTTGTGCCATCCATGCATTTCACTGTGGGAAACATAAGTTAATGTTATTATTGAATTACTTGGTATGTGCTATAGAAACAATGCCACCTAATTTTGCAACAAATGCAACCTATGTCAGGAACAGATAGAACTCTATTTTCATGTTATGTTTTGAAACAGCAATGAAGGTGATACTCTAAAAATTGGTAAATTAGTATATTAAGGAATAGAACTCTGTCTACGAAGATGATGGAGGGGGACAACTACAGTTTTCACAGTACTCTTCTTTCTTGCCCAATTCATTTAACAGGAGCTATTGATAGTCATTTAGGCATTATTAGTCTTGTTATATTTAGACTAGCTATATGAAGGATAAAATTACAGATGCTGGAGTATTAGACAAGTCATCTCTCCAGAAATTAGTTTTTCATAGCTAGAGTGCTTGAGATAAACAATTGCTTCATTAATGTAGTCCTCAATTTTTTGCATTACAATTTTGCTTCACTTAATTTGGTAATGCTCAATATTCATAGAATCGTAGAATCATGGAATGGACCTTAAAGCTCACCTAGTTCCAACCCCCTGCCACAGACAGAGACACCTTCCACTAGACCAGGTTGCTCCAAGCCTCATCCAACCCGGCCTTGAACGCTGCCAGGGATGGGGCAGCCACAGCTTCTCCGGGCAACCTGTGCTAGTGACTCACCACCCTCACAGTAAAGAACTTCCTTATATCTAACCTGAACTTCCCCTGTTTAAGTTTAAACCTATTACTGCTTGTCCTGTCTCTACCATCCCTGATGAAAAGTCCCCCTCCGGTATCCTTGTAGGCCCCCTTCAGTTTGAAAGAGGCCACCTTCTGAGGGTTTTGACCCATCAGCTGACTTGTCCTTGTTGGTTCTTACTGAAATCCCCCCCAGAAAAGGCACCGCTCTTGATTGTGCAATCTCTGACACACAGTAAATCTGCCAATTTAGATGGCCTGTAAAAGGTCAAGCAAGTGAATATCACGGTTGTTCTGGATTAGATAGTATTAAACACACCATGTGGACACATAGGATGCATATACAGTAAAGAAACAGGCTATCCTTTGTAAGAAATAAAAGCCTCATTAAATGGAGTAAAATAGATTTATGTATCTTGTTTCTTGAGATATCTAGTACGCCAAGGTGAGTGTAAAGTGAGAGCAGTAAAAGTGATCTATTTATTGTCCAACAATTTATTGCCAATTTAGTAATCTCTTTTCTTCTGCTGGCTAGTAACAGGTGATTTTCAGTTGTCTTGGTTCCATGTAAGACCCTTTGAAATAATCTGGAACTAAAAGCAGCTGGTGATGATGCAACTGGGGAACATTTACATAAAAATTATTTACATGTCAGTATATTAGTGAAAAAAGTATCTTCTGTAGAGTTTTAATTAAAGCTTGAATGTTAATCTGTTAGAGTATACCTTTTGAACAACTTTTCACATATCATAATGCTGGTGTAACTTCAAATGCTTAACTAACTTTCTGACATTAGCAGAAAAATGCACTCTAATGAGTAAAAATTAATATAGCTTTGGATTTATTCGGTGGAAAAAATGCTGTGTGAAATATACATTGTAGAAAGTGATTATCGGTCACTGACAGTCATTTTAAGTGCAGCAAAGAATTTGAAACTAGAACAAATGACTAGCTCAAGTTTTTCCAAAATAGTTTATCTGGCATAAAACCGGATTGTGCCTAGACTGCAGTACGTTATCTATTTCATCTCTGAACTTACAAGGGATACTATCAGTGTTGCGGAGATGTTGCCTTTTGTCAAAGGATTTGTATCGGTATTTAGAAGGCAAACATGCTGGCTTGAATAGTACTGCACGTTAACCAATATTTTTGTACTTGTCTATGCACCACTTTCACTAGAAGCTAAAGAAAACCTGTATTTATGCTGCATGAAAACAGGAGTAGCCATATCATTTTCCATGAGGTATTATAAGAATCATCTCTTAAAGCCTCTTCCAATGACCATGACTCATGAGTAATCGAAAGATCCCTTTTTCTCTAATGGAAAACTGCTATCATTTAATTTAAAACAAAAACAAAGAAAATGCAGTCTTTTTATTTCTTTCTCTCTCAAGATGATAGATAATGAAGTGAGTAAATTATTGTTGTGGTACTCAGGATGACACCACACACTTATTAACTGACATAAAGATTATTTTTTGTGGGATAAGACAGACACTTTCTGAATTTTGGTTTCCTTTTGGCAAAATGAAGAGAGTCTAACTCTTCTATTTTTTACTGTATGTTAGGATAATTACATTGAATACATCACCAACTATATTTGTAAAGTGAAAATAATAATCTAAGGACTAATATATCTGTGTTAAATTTATAGAGGATATGATGAATTCAGATACCATGGTTACCATTAGAGACAGACATTTCCTAATCTTCCATGAAATCATGTTATAAATTCCCAGGGGCAGCTTCTACTCGTAGCTCAATAAGTAGCATAAAGACTTTTTGCCCAAATATTCGTCACCTTGAGAATTTCAATTAATTCTGTATTGGTTGAAATGCTTTTAATAAACACAAAATAGTTCATTGTGTATTAAATTTCAGCAAGCCTACATACATCCAGAAGGCAGCACAGTTGTATGGAACAAAAAGTAGGTGGAGTAATAAAGAGCAAGTAAGTGGTAAAAAGCATCACACAAGAGTCGGGCTATATAAAAAGTTAAATATATCTGTGTGAATTTTCTGACTGTTTATTAGAGCATGTGTCTAAGTTCTACAATGGAACTAAAATTGAGGGTGGGGTGGGAAGAGAAGAATGTCATTAGGTTAAGGTTTGTGGACATAAGCTACAGAAACAGCTCCATAAGACAATCCTCCACTTCTATTAAGGCTAAATTTGATTTTTCTGTAGCTTCTCCACTGCCAAAAATTCACATTAATATTTTCTCACTCTTAATCTCTTTCCAGCGCAAATATTTTTATAGGCTTCTTGATTTTATCAGCAACAACTGATCCTGGCACAGGAATTGAGAACAAAAAAGTTTGTAGTGTTTTCCATTGATATAACCACCTATTCCTTATCTTTTTTGGCAAGGACTAATTAGAAACAAAAAAAACACCCCAGTGACTCAAACTACAGAGTCTCAGTTTTTAAAGTAATTTGTCTTCAATGCAGCACTAACAGAACGTTTTTCTTTCTGGAGAACAATGTGTTAATAAAAGGTAAATAAAAGCAAAGCAGAAAGGTCACTAATTTGTGCTTCTTGCTACCGCTTTGCTCCCCAACTTGCACTATGTATAGGAAGGCCAAGTGCTGCTATATTAAAGCACTGCAAGTTCTCTCCAGCAGCTGGCAATTTCTGGAACTCTTCTTCACTTACAATTGAACTATTTTGAATAGGATACAGAATGTAACCAAAGTATGGGCAAGAAATAAACAAAATAAAATTATGTCCTGCACAGTGAGTCTCTGGTACAAAAATAATATTTACTGCAATTATAAATAATAACTCTTTGTTTCTAAATTTGCTATCCATAATGCATAGAAGATTAAAAATTCAGAATGTTATTGTTATGGGATAGATTGTAAAAGCAAATCCACTTCTTGTGAACTGATTAAAAATTCAAGTGATCCTCTACTTTATACCAAGTAGAAAGGACCAGTCAGAATAAAAATTCTAGACTTTTTTTTTGTAGATCAATGTGAGGAAAAAATATCAGATTTACAAAATATATTTTCCATACAGAGTATATTTCAAGAAGCCACAAGTGATGCTATCTGATGAGGAAAAAAAACCGCCAAACACAAACCACAAACTTTCTCCCTTTTCAAAGAGTTTCTTCTCAAGTATCCACGTTTTCACAGAACCAGATCAAACCGGAGTTCTTCTAAATTATCTATTAGTATTTAATAAGGAACTTTAGGACAACCATTTTACCTTCTCATCAAAAAACACATTGTTGAAATCTGTGAGCATGCACAAGCAGCTCCTCTCTCAAGTCACGAAGTTTTCTACTTTCTCATGTTGAAACTGTCTGGGAAATCATTCATTTATAGACCATCATTTGCCCTGTAACTGCATATATCCAACACAAAAGTATTCCACAGATAGACAAATGCCAGGCTTACATGAAACATTTTGCAACAGACTTAAAAGCCTTAGCTCTGTGTTTCATCCATGGCTACAGTCCCTCCATATCACCGAAGATTTCATATTATTCAAAAACGTTAGTCAAGAATGACTGTGATACGGATCAAAGCATCTTCACTGGATTTGCAAATGGATGCAGGGAATTAAAGATTAATGTGATTCATCTTTGGGAAACTATTTCAGATTATGAGAGAAAAAAAATTTGCTACTGAGACATAGTCACCTGGAAGTCACAAAGAAAACAGAAATGTTACAGATTTTTTTTCTTGCTTTAATCTTGTATGCCTTAATTACTAAACCTGTTCTTCGTTTGATCTGTCCTTACATGAGAGCAACTAGTTTCTTTAAGTAGCAATAACGTATACTATATTGAATAAAAACACTGTTGAAGAAATATGCTCTCTCTTTAGCATTACTTTCCAGATGGTTTGTTTCAGCATTTTCCTTAGATAATAATTCATTCTTGAGAGCTGCAGACTTGATAAAATGTTAATAAAGCTAATCCTGATAGTACATCAAAGCAGATAGGCACACACAAAGTATCACAGAAAGAAAAGATACAGAATACCATACAAATTTGTAATCTTCATACTGCTATTATTCAACTCATTGTTTATCATTGCTGCTTCACTATAATGTACAAAGCTTAACAACACAGGAGCAGTTATATAGAGGGCAAAGTTAACCAGTTTTATATAAGGAATTTTACAGCTTAGCATCTTAAAAAAAAATATATATACATTTTTAAATGTATCTTCTATTGAAAAATTTCCTATTTAAATTTAAATATCCAGTGATTTCTTTCGTACACGTAACTGTCTCAAGAAAGATTCAAGCAATTCTGGAGTTATTTCAATTCAAAGACCTTACAGATCATATAATTCATCCCTCATTCCTTTGTCTAACAAAAGCAGCAGCTCAAGGAGTGCACATTTTATTTTCTGGAGTATCTTTATTTGAAAAACATGGTATTCATTCCACAAGCTACTTCCAGACAAAGCTGAGGCAATTCATCCAAAATAATGTTGGAAATTAACACAGGTACATATCTTACATCAACAAACAGCTAAGGTTTGACTTTTATTTTAAACAAATAAATTGAAATCTAGTTTCGTTTACTGAACAGCTCATTAGTGGTTGTGAGATCTGTATCCCACATTTTGTCACTAATTTATTGAATGACTATGGATGAACTGCTTTTACTTTTATTGCTGCTGTTCACCCATCTTTTTCCCTCTTTCTCATTCTATTTAAGACTACAAAGACTCTTAATGTATAGTCTGGGTTCTCAAACCTATGAAGGCCCAACTCTACATTCTAGGACTGTAATAATTTGACTTCAGAGAAAAAAAATTCATTAAAATGAATTCCAATTCCCTCTCATTTGTTCAAGTCACCTGTTTTTGCTCCTGACTGATTTCTTATTGGGCAAAAATACTGGTTTTCTATGTGTGATGTGAACTTGGTTAAAAATGAGGCCCCCCTCACAAGAGGGATGTGGAGCTGCTTGACCAAGTACAGAGGAGGGCCATGAAGATGATCAGAAGGCTGGAGCACCTCTCCTACAGAGACAGGCTGAGAGAGCTGCGCTTGTTCAGCCTGGAGAGGAAAGCCTCCAGGAAGACCTTAGAGCAGCTCCTAGTGGAGCTACAAAAAATCTGGAGAGGGACTTTTTCACGGGCCTGTAGTGACAGGATGAGGAGTAATGGTTTCAAACTGAAAGAAGGTAGATTCAGATTAGATATGAGGAAGAAGTTCTTCCCTGTGACGGTGGTGAGGCACTGGCACAGGTTGCCCAGAGAAGCTGTGGCTGCCCCATCCCTGGCAGTGTTCAAGGCCAGGTTGGACAGGGCTTGGAGCAACCTAGTCCAGTGGAAGGGACAGGAGTTTGGAACTAGATGAGCTTTAAGGTCTCTTCCAATCCAAACCATCTTATGACTCTATGAAAATTTGGGTATAAAATATAGTCCTCATTTCCTGTCCTAAACTTCTGTGTAATCTTATAATCAAGTGCTTAACTTAAACTTTTGTTAATTTCAATGTGAGATTCACATGAGTTATAGATAAGGTATACAAACAGCGATCAATGTATTAGAGATGTTGCCGACTTTATATTTCCGAACAAATTACACGTGATAATGAGATAGAAATTTTTATTTTCAGCTTTATTTAACCAGGTGCTGGGAGGTGTTATGTTTGGCTCAAAACCATTCTTTTCCTGGATCTTTAAAAAGAATGTTTATAATTAATGTGTTTAGCTTTCTTTTTTTACATTCAATTAGCTGAAGTTTAATGTTTTTTGTACACTAATGGATGCTCCTATTGGATATCACATCATGAGGAAAACCGTTTAATGTTGTTGCTCAATTACAATCATATGAGCAAAATGGGGCTTTCTGCTGACATTTCACCCTCATTCTGAAAGTCAGTGATTTAGAGCTATTTAAGATACTTATGCTAATGGACATCGCTGGCAAAAGAACAAATGAACATAAATTATCTATGATTAGATGGTAACCTAAAATTAGAATACATTTTTAATGAGAAGAGCAATAATAATCTAGAAATCCCTTGCCATAAGACCAGGAATACGGAAATGTGTCTAGATTTAAGCAAAGGATTAGGATGAATTTATGTACAATTTTATATGCTGTGAGAATGAGAAGATTTGGGAGCCTACAAGATCCTACAGTGGACTGAATTACTGTAGTACTGTAGAGGGCTATATATTTAATGAGTTAAAAAAAAAATTACATTTTTGGTAGCAACAACATAAGAGTGAGCATAATTCTTATTTAGCCTAAGCATGGAAGGTTTTTTTCTCATCTTTTAGTTTGGGTGGTTCTAGGATATCTGAGATTTAGATTTAATAGGAAAAAATCTGTGATAGCTTGAGCCAGTGAAACTAAACTACACACTCACTAGTAAAAGTAGGATATTAAATTCAAATATCCTTTGCCTTCAATAATATAGGGCAAAGCATTATCTTTTTAATGACACTGTTCTTTTAAAGCTACTTGTCTAGATAAATGTATTGTAAACTTATATAGCACACATGTACAATACATATTTGGCCTTATAGTATCATAAAATTTAGGGGTTTACACTGTGATATTGATTAATGCAAACTGAGCTCAAATGTAACCATACACAAGGTGTGTAAAATTCTGAAGACCAGTTGATTTCATAGAACACTATTAAATAGTAATAGCAGAAACAGTATCTCTCTCAGGATACCCTGCTACTATTTTCTGTACTTGTCATGCATATATTTCAAAAGGAGATAATGCATTCTTTATGTGTAACAGATCATGATTCACTGCTAAACTTCTTGGCAGCTGCTGCTAGTCCATTTCAATAGAAAAAATAACACCCTGTCATTTTTAACTTCTGTTGCAAAGTCACTTGCACCCGAATGGAGATCAAAAAGTTAATTGGTCTAGTAATTGCAACTTTGATCAATAGGAAAAAAAAGGATCTATCATTTACAATTTTTTTCTTTATTACACTAAATCAAGTCATCTTACTATTCTGGAAAGAGTGGGTCTTTTATTGCAAAGTTGCAACTTATCAAGTAGGTTTTCTTGTAGCTTTCAGATTGTAATAATACTTTAGTATTTACCTTACATCAATTATTTTTAGTTCTGTAAAGCTGTCATTCCTCTGTGGAACCCTAGATTACAACATGAAGGAGGAAAGAATTTTAAATTAAAAGCATGCTTTGTATTATTAAAAAAAAAAAAAAGGATAAAAAGAGAAAGGTTTTTTTTCCCAAAGAGCACTGGAATTCCCTGAGAAATGCTTAAGATCACAATTTTAGAAGTATTAGTGTGAAACAGAACAAATGAAACATCTAGGACGAACATTAGGAATGTTTTACTAAACTAAGACCTGCCAAATTCTAAATAGTCTCCCTGGGGAAATGGCTGCAGCCCATTTAATACAAACTGGACAAAACACTTGATAGTATATCCTAGCAAACATATATATATAGACCATGATGATGAAAACGTGATTGTTCTGGTTTTAAATATCTGAGAAAGAAGGAAAAAAAAAATTAACTCTTGCAGTACACATTAGATTTTAGTGGATAGATAGAACAGAACGACCCTGCATACCCAGAAATTTTTCCTCTGAAACTGTGTGCTTCAAAATACTCCTGTGCCTGAAGACAAGCAAGAGAGTTGCAGGTCTCAAAAGAATTAATCTCAGCATAACTTTCATATTTTTTGTTTTGAGGGATCATTTCAGTTGTATGGCTTCAAGCATCATTATAGTAGATATTTTATAATACTATCTGTTCTTCAAAATTTTATCTTTCAATAGAGGTATACACAGTCATTAACTTCATCCAGGTATGATACTATACTCTTTCATTTCTGTTTTCTGTAACAGCAATTTACATGAAAAAGAAAATTTAAAAAACCCTTGAATTATAAAACTACTTAAGTGACACTTGAAAATCAGCTTTCTAAATGAAGGTTACCACTCTGGTATAGATAGGTTCTATTAAAAAGAAAGAACAGAAGGCTAGACTCCTGTGTTCCTTTCAAGAAGGTACATGATGTTTCATTGCGTTGTTTCTAATAAAGCATCAGGAAGTGTATGAAAAATGCACAGTAATACAAGGTTGTTAAGGGAAGATAGCCCTCTATCATGAACCATTTTCTCTGGTAGGATTTTCATTGACCCTGAGGGATGGTTTTATTCTAATTGCATCTAATGAGCTGGCTAAATATCAGTTCTCTCATTTCCACACAAATTAGATCTTGTATAACTAAGATGCTGAAAGTATGAGGAAAAGCATAAACCAGCTTCAATTTCCACATCACCAGAGGTATCAGAAGATAGCTTTAATTTTTGAAAGATTTTTTAAATTATAATTTTACTTTAAAATAGAAGAAAGCAACTTTAATGGATAATTTCTCACAGGCACATTCTCAAATTGTATGCAAAGAAGAAAAAAGGAAAAGGAAAGGTGAATGCACACGGAGTGTCTTAATTTTAGATGCATTTATGTTGCTGGATGACGTATTACAGCCTCTTCAAAGCCAGAGATGTATTTTTATAAATTCCCCAGTGGAGGGTTACTAACACAGAACCAGCCATATCCTCACTTAATGAAGACTGTTTTTACCCCAGTGAAACACCTCTGAAGTAGAACAGCTGAAGATATGATTCTGATCAAAAATCCATCTTAAATCAGTGAGACACCACTATGACTATTAGTTGAGTTATAGACTTAAATGTCTTGTATAAAATCACACAGAAAATGTATGGTAGCCAAGGTGCAAATCCAAGTAATATGAACTTTATGTCAGCGTTACTCATGTCAAATCTAAGATTTACTACTTTTTTCCTTTACTTTGCATATAGATCAAGCAAAATCACAATCACTAAAGAACATGTTGATCTCTCTTCCCATGAAATCTCTATTTGGTATATGAAGTCAGGCATGAAAGTATCCTGAAGCACAAGTGAATTCATGTAGGAAATCAAGACAAATTATCCCAGAATACAGGCATCTTCAGATCACTTCTTGTAAAGGATTTAAACTATATACAGTAGAATTTTTTTTTTTTGCCTACTCCAGCAGTGGCTTTGATGTGAAGGTACCTGTGAAAGACATTAATCCTGTGGGATGAAAACTGTCTTGTTTTAATCAAGAGTATGGAACTTTACATATTAGGTGACTCTTGGAAAGAGTCTGTTGCAATACTATTGATTGCTTTATTTTTGTTTCTGAGTGTGAGATGAAAAGTGTCTATCCTTCATATTATAGGCAAATCTCTGTTCCTTTATATTTTAATTTCTGTTACTATAAGGTGCTCTTGTTCCTAAACTTTTAATGAAGATCTGCAAATGACAAAGCCATTCACAGCAGTTTGCAATTTAACATCACTTGTTACAGGTTTGACTTTGATTAGGTATCCTTTACCTTTACTGCTTTTCTTAATTAATTTACTATGGCTTTCCAAAAGTCTGTCTTTATCAGAGTACCACTCAGATTACTTAACTTCACATTAAATTGTGTGTTATCAGACATTATAATGTTAAGTATACTACATTTAGCAAAAGGAGAGTTTGCATCAGTAAATGTCTCTCCCACCATATCTTCCAGTAAAGAAGAGAAAGAGAATTAGAGAATTGTGTTATTTACATTCAAATACACTAATTTTTCCAACCAACGTAACTATATGTTTTGTCTCAGGTGAGTAATTCTTGTGAGGTCACCAAAGACATTCTTTTATACTTGATTTCATATGGAGCATCAGTCTTACATTGTTCATCTGAAGCAAGCACAAAAACAATTAAAAGTGCAATTCCTCTGAGAGTGAGAGTTAGACATCAAAATTACATTTATCTCTGGACTGTAGCATAATTTTTTCTATTGCTTTAGGACTGCATCTGCAATTACTAAGTGATTCTGAGGTTTATATTCAACTTTCAAATCATGAACTCATACTGTGTAACAACTTCTGTATTTCCAGGATTTGCTGGATCCCTTTTGAAATTGATTATATGTAACTTACACTGCTCTTCTGTAAAGAAGGGCATGAAATGTCTTATAATTGAACTAAATGCATGGTCTCACCCTCCATGTGCTCATTTTAGCTCCTTGTTTTTGTTAGAGCTATGAAACAGAAACTACTATCTTGACTTTTGACTAAAGATACTGCTCAGTAACAACTATTGGCTATCAGCTCTGTGCTCACTAAATCCTTCATCAACACTGTCATTAAAATTACTTAGCTTTCCAAGCCCTTTATTGGTATTTGCAGTACTGTCTGGACAATATTATATAGAAAGTCTCTCAGACTTTTAAGTTCTAATACAAATACTGCAATACAGTTTACCGTATCAAAAACTCTGAGGCATCTCGTGGGTATTGGTCTATACATGTTAGTGAGGACCCTGGTTCTGCAGTGATCTGTTACAAAACTCCCTATGTTCATTTCTCTGCTGAATGCAATTTTTGCCATGCTTAATTATGTTTTGTTTTCATTTACTTTTAGCTTAAGCATTACTGAGATATTCCCAAAATTTGGGTGAGAGAAAAACAACTAAAAGATTGGGGAAAAAAATACAAAAATACTACAAATAAGGCAAGGAAAAAAAAAAAAGAAAACAGATCCAAAACAAAACCTGTTGTAAATTCACCTCTCGCTGCTGTTTATGGAAAACTGAAGATTTTGAATGAGTGTGAGTCAAGCGTTGGAGAAAATTAAAGCATCTATGCATATATATTTGATAGTGAATTAATCAGCTGGAAAAAGAGATGTTTAACTGATTGTACATATGAAACGCTGCAGTAGAAAATAAGATTAGAGGTCTAGTTCTGTTTGAAGAAGGCTTATCAGCTAAAACATTTTTCACTGACATAAGCAGTGACAAAACTGTGATCAAACTGTACCTCTTCAACTTATCAGATTTTAGAAAAACTGGTGATATGAAGCTACGCATCAAGGAAATGATGAAACTTTCAGGTTAAGTATATATAGCAGAGAATATGAGCATTAATTTATTCTAGAGCACAAATCAGATTACACTGGTGAGGAATGGAGTTCCTACTAGCTTGTGTAGTGACTTGTGCAAGTCACTGAGATCCTCAGGGCATGATAATGACATATAAAAACTTGTCATGTAACATTCTGCATTTATAATGAAAAGCAGGAAAATGAAAAACAAAACTGGGTCCTAATACAGTAATGTATTAAATGTTTTTTTTTTTAATAGTATGAATTTGTGATATGAGATCCATTTATGATTCAATAGATGACATTTTTGATACTAGAGGCATCAAAATACATTTTCTGCCTTAAACAAACTTTAGCTCAAGCTTATTCTCAGACAGAGATGGTGGCTTTGCAGTTAGTACATTTTGATGCATGTTTTTCTTCCGTGAATAAATCTGCACCTTCACAGTTTAATTACATGCCCTGTGTAGCACACCTAAGACACACTTTTCATAGTGTCTATTTATGATGTTTGACAGTAGCAGTACTACTACAGCAGTGTTACTACACAGCAGATTTGCGTGGAGTCAGGTAGTACCTTTCAGAATAGGAATCATTGCATATTTGGGTACTACTAGAGCAGATAACTTTTGGAAACATTGAAGCCTGTCTTATTTGAACATTTTTCAAACACCTTAGCTTAAGGGACACTTACAGAAAACCTCTTATGTGAGCTGCAAACTCTGCAGTTCAAACACATGCTAAAACATTGCCCCCAGCTGTCCACTTCAATAACTCAGTAAGACTGAATGCGGACACACACAAAAGGCTGTCACTGAGTATCTGGGAACTGGAGTGGTCTCCCAAAACTCAACAACTGGCAGAAGACTTGAGGAAAAACTGACCTTTGTCTCTCTTATTATTTTAATTAAAATACAAAAATCACAAAATATCTTCCCTTCTTTCAAAGAACTTACCAAATTAATGAAACTGTGATTGCTTTCATGCGTTTTACAGTTTCTTTCTTTACAGCTATTTCATTTTTTTCTTTAAAATGGATCTTTTCAAAATCAAGTAGACACCCCTCCTGTGCAGAATGTGCTTATTAAAATCAAGCTGCCTAAAATACCTCATATAGCTCAAAATTTCAGAACACCGTATGTCTGAAGAACTGTATTTATCAGAGCTGAATGCTCTATTGAACCCTGTGCAGAAGACACAAAAGAAATTCAATGTCAGTTACTTAGAAACTCAAATTAATCAACATCATCTATAATTATAGTTATACTTTGCAAACAAAAATAGGAAGAAAGTGCACTTTTGACGTTAGGTTTTAGCCTGCAAATTTTCTTTAAAAGTTGTTTTCATATGGCACAGAGAAGAACAGACGGTCTAGATTAGACGTCCTGGTAGCTCAACAGTATCTCGAAAAAATTATGGGCCTCCACAGGTATGACATTGCCCCCTAAAGGCATGACCTTGTCCATGAAGTACATAAAGAAAAACTTACACTAATTCATTGCTAAGGTTACTTCATGTCATAGCTCATTTCTGTAAGCCAAGTTTTGCTGTCTCTGATAATGAGAAAAGAAGTTTGCAACTAACTTGTAGGGAATACCATTTCCATCAGCAGCTCCCAAGAGTAATGCTGTACTGGGGAACAGTAAAGCTCACTGAACAGTTTCAGGTAACCTCAGCTGTTCTTGGTAGGGTAAAAGATGAATTTTGTTGCATGTACTAGAATAAACTGGAAGGTTTCTTATGTTTGCTAGTCTCTTCATCAGAGATTAATCTGTGCAAGTAAGGGAGACAAATGAAATCTGAGTCACACAGTGAGAGAGAGACTTATAAGAGGGCTGAAAGTAATCTTCAGTTTAAGGTTCCTGTGCCATTTTTTTTTGTACGGATCCAATGTGAAATGGCAGCTTCAGGAAGCGTTAGGAGACCTGGGTAGCTCAGGCCCATGTACAGTTTCGCCATTTGCATGTATGACTGTTTTGTATATGTATATTTCTGAGTCTTAAACGCACTCCATTTAATCGCTTAGAGTTATATCTAATTCTCCACTAAAGTTATTGATAGCATTGTACACACAGTTGCATACTTGATGAATAGGAAGGCTTTCCATGAACATCTTTCCATTTGTTTTCAAATGCTATTGTAATCATTTATACTCATCATAAGTCATATTTCATTGACAGAAGAGTTGCTAGGATTTTTGTGGAAGACCCACTAGAGGGGGTCTCTTGTACCTAGAGGCAAATAAAAGAAAAGCTCTGTCTTATACAGAAGTATTTTCAAAAGATAATGAAACTGACTACTCGAGAAAGCTATTTTTTTACTTTTTGTCTTTCCAAGTAGGTGAATATCATATTTATATTGCCACTGGGTATCCAAAAGGACATTTGGTGTGCTCAGATGCCAATGCAATCAGACAGTGCTCTCAAAAATGAGATGCTAGCTGTCTCTTACTGTGATACGTTGTAGGAAATGGAAATATACTTGTTTTCTAATTCTTTTCAAAAAGAATATATTTTCTGGTGTGGTGTCAGGAGAAGTATGATTTAAGACATCAACATCTTTATTCAGAACATAACCAATAAGTTTTATTTTGGATATATTCATATAAGTGTAAGGATTCAGCCCAAGAATTATAATATGTATATCCATTTTATGTGTTTAGATATCATGGTAAAAGATTAGTGAAAGAGGATTGAAAAAAGGTTAATTTACTACATGCACAGCTTGGATTGCTAACAATAAATATGATTGATGAGGGACAGCTCAAAAAGAAGCAGACCTGCAGTCAGCAGAGCTGTTGTGAATTAACTGTTTCTCCCAAGAGAGAAATAGCTTTTGTGTCCTACTTCAGCCAATTGGACTTTGAAACCTTTATGGTAAAAGTCTTCTATGTACTGACTATTTTTTCTTCACATATTCTCATTTCAACTCAAAGAGTTGTTTATAAAAAACAAAAAATGAAAAGGCATTTAAAAAAACAGTTGAAAGATTAATTAAGGTACATATATTAATTTTTAACTCCATGTTTATATCTTGAGAGCACGGAACTGCAAGTATTATAATTAGGCAATAATAATTTTTGTGAAACATAAACCATGAATAATAATAGCTACATGACACTTTACAACTTTATTACAATGGATGTGCCTAAAGATGCCATCCCTAAGGAACAGCTGCATTGTGACCTAGGAAACTTAAGGAAAGCATCATCTTGGACTCTGCCATAGAGCACTTGGCAGGGAACAGGAAGACTGAAAATGTAAACCTGTACTTCACTTTCCTATTCCCCAGATTTCTATGTTCTCCACAGACTAGTTCAGACTCTAGAAGTTAGTGTTGACCTGTTAAGAAGAGTTACAAAATTCTCTAGAAATTGTTGAAATTCAAGAACCTTTTCTCTTGCGTCAACATCATAGTCTGTGGAGAAGCAAGAGAGCCATCCTTGTCAACTTCTGATTTATCCATGCCAAGGAAAGCAATCCTCCAGTGACAGATCTCCACACACACCCAAACCCACTTACTATAAGCAGAACAAAATAAAAATAGGAACAGAGTACCACCAGCTGAGAGCATGGGCCAAGAACCAGAAAGTTATTTAAAAATAAGTACGAAGGCAATGGCCAATAAAAATAATTATAAGATTATGATCAGGGCAATTTCTGGCATATATTTGTGAATAACTAGAGTAATCAGGCATTTTAGTTGTGGGCTGATAACCTCTACTCTGTTTGAAGTCTTTCTGGTTTTGCTAATTTTACTTGCTAATCCTTGGGATGCTTTGCAAGCATCTGTAGAATGTTCTTCACAGGCAGAGACACTTACTCCATTCTTCAGTTTGGTACAGCATGTACCAAACTGATTACATGTCCAGTAATTACATTTCACTTTATTTCTTCAGCTTTTTCTGAAGTCTCTGATTTTGAACGTTACTGAACCAACACCCTGAATTATGACCACATTATGTGCACTAAAACCAAAGTACAAATGTAGCACAAATTTCCCTGATTACTAACAAAAAGTCAAACATTAACACAAAAAACCCCTGACGGCCGAAATCTTTTTTTAAAAATGTTTTTCCTTTATGGTAATAAGATCTACCTTTTATTCCCTCACCAGTCCCTAAAATGCACCTTAAATCAGTCCTTAAAATCAGCCTCAAACTGATATTGCAGAACAAAGTGTCAGAGTAGTAGTGATCTCAGCAGGTACAGCTACATGTTGAATCACAGGTATGTCGCAAGTAATTGCATATGAGCTATCAGAGATAAGGCCAGGTAACCACATTAGCACAGCAGTAGCCTAAGGCAATACGTTGGCTGATGGCTTGGAAGCAGAGCTGCAATAGCACCTCTAAGAGCAGTCTTTTGCTCGGGTTATGCTAACCCAGTTCAGACCTTAAGGTGAGACTTTATGCTGAACATTAACTCTAGCAATGAGAGTGACATCAAAACAGAATGAGAAAGGAAAATACAGGGTTTACTCACACAGGGCTCTGTACAACAAAGGAAAATACGAGCAGAATATGGTAAGAACAGAAACCTGAGTTAACCTTTAAGCAGTTGCTCTACCAAGTCTAGGCTTACTTTAAAGCAGGATAAAGATCGACTTTGTGTAAACAGAAACAAATAGGAACATGAACAAATGTACCAACCTGAAGTGTGCCCTTTTAAGATTGTGGAAAAAACATTGACTACTATTACACTATCCAGAGAACAAGCTACAGAAAGGTCAGACAGGAAAACTCTGGCTTTTGGCTCCAGAGAAAACCACAAGATTATAAAAAAGGATTGCAGCAATCATTCAGCTCCAATGAAAGACATAATAAAAACCAACCCTGAAAGACCAGCTTCCACAACAGGTGACGAGAATCTGTAGTGAAGTATTTACAGACTGTTTCTAAAAGGGGCACATGTTGTGTACAGAAAGACTGAACAATATTGCTGACAGACCATGGAGATTTAATTCTAGCACTGCAAATTAAGCACTGAGTAACACGTTTTTTTTTCTGGCACTGTTTGGTAGTCCAGGAGCTGCTGTTCAAGCAGAGGCCTAGAACAGCAGCATAACTGGTATAGATTACGGTCGAAATGTGCATGTGCCATCTATGTATGAGCACAGAGAAGTGTTTCATACAAGCATTTTTAAGAATGAGTGTCTGCAAACTATCTGCATTGTTCTGGGCTTCTGGGAAAACTGGTACAGGATTAAAATACTACAAGCCTGAAGAAAGCCTTAAGTCGGGTTCGTCTGCAACACACAAGTACTGAAACACTGTACTGAACTGGGTCGTAGTCACAGTCACGCAATTCCTCTCCATTTTGCAGCTTTGTTTTAGAGCAGCCACAGATTTACTCTGTAAGTTTACCCAGTTCTACTGTAGCTTGTACTGCTGTTTGTGCTATTTCAGAGGAAACTTGATTCTTTTCCTTATGACAGAGGAGATCTGCAAAACTTTTAAAGATTTAAATGCCTTCTGCTACAAAGAGGTATTACATGGGTTTGAATTGCTGACAGAATATATAAAACCCTCCACATTTTCTATGCCACAAAAAAACCTTTTCAACAGGAAAGTTTCTATTACTGGAACAGGTCAGACTCCTGAGAAATGTTCAGAAAGAACAGGAAATACGATTGGTGGCTATAAGAAAAACACGGTAAGTTTACTTATGTATCAATACCACAACTGCTTTCCCAATAGATTTATATTATTTCCAAAAATATATCAGCCTGTGATATTCTTAAACGTGCTTGGTCAAACAAGTACATAAGCAGATATAGCATTCCTTCCAGTCTTCTGAAAATGGTATCAGAGTTAGAACAAGAAATGAAACAAACATCTCGTAAGAGTCGGAAAGCAGTACTCAAACAATGTTAAGAAAACAAATCCAAAAAGGGAAAAAAATATCCGTCAAATTCACAAGGGAAAATTCCTGTTGACTAATGTGGGAGTTGGACAAGAAAAATGTAACAAAAATACTCTAGTGTTCTGTCTTTATTCTTTCCTGTGACTGTGAAAACAGCCTTTTCATGAGGTTATAGAAGGTTGTGTTCACGCTGTCTGAAGGGCAAGGCTTGATGCGTGAGCCAGCTCTCACTTTCAAGCTGAACTTTTCCCATGAAACTAGTGAGAGTGTGTGTCCAAGTCTAACCAAAGCATACAGAACAACATACAGGTTTCTGAAATTACGATTTGCACATGAACACAAACCTAAACAAAATGGTAAAATAAGAATAGCTTGCATTTTTGACCTACAAAAGATACGCAAATACCTATGCAGATAAAACATACTATTTGAAGCATATAATACTGTTTATGATAACAAGAATAATACTTGCAATTTTAAAAAGACAGTTTATGATTACAAAATGCATTATCTCAGCCTTCGTTATTCATCTTCAAGAACCTAAACTAGAAAACTTAGTTGGATACAGGAAGCATAGGCTATTTTTGAAGTATTTCAGTACAAACAAAACATATATATCAATTCAAATGCCAGAATCCCTGCTGATATGACCCTCCAGCCCCAAAACATTAGCCCTATGGGACAACACTGATTTATTTCCTCCTATAAACTTTATGGTTATTTCAATTGCTGACCCTTTAAAGTTAATTGGGAAAATGACCCATTTTATATTGGTTGCTTTTTTTTTCTCTGAAAAAAAAACCAACCCCTAACCCAAAACATTAACTTAAACAATTTACATACAAAGTTCAAAATCTCTGTTTTTTAAACTCAAATTGCACAATTGCAGATTCAGCCCTGTGTTGTGAGCAAGCAAATCTCTCGGGGAAGTCAGCCTCTCAGTTTATTTGGCAGAAAAAGACTGACAGGATTATACCCACACTGCTTTTGGAATTGATTTTACAATCTTTCTGCATGAAATAAATGAGAATTCCAATCTTTCTTTTTATATTGGTCTATCTTATTCTCACTTTGCTCACAAAATAGGACCATGCAGGGAAGTTGGATGATATATTGTTGCTCTTAAGCTTTCAAAATCTCTTGCAATTTTTTATTCAGTTTTAAAGAGCAGATTTTTCTCCCAGATATGTATTAGCAGCTTTCCCAGACATCATAAAAGTCACATGTTCGTAATGGAGGTAAAAGGTTTTTGCTATAGAGAATAAGCATAAGGAGGATTTTTTGTGTTTCTGAAATTTTAAATGCCTGTGCACAACAACAGCTTGCGACACCAGTGCAATATGCTTCTTGGAAAGTCTGTGGTAAACTGTGCCAGATACTGTGAAGTCAATCTGAACTCGTTCACAAATAAATACATTCATTAGCTTAAAAAATATCCCTTCCATTTGGAATATCAGGTTTATAGTCCACAAATAAACCTGTTTTCCAGAGAAATCACAGCCTTTCAGCACAGCATTTTTAACAGAAATGAAAGTATGAAGTGGGCACAATAAAAATTGAGAGTTGTTCATCAAACTTCAAGTTGGAAAATGAGACTATTTGCAAATAAAACACACTAAAATGACCTTTTTAACCTTAGATAAACTCAGACATAAGCCCCTTTCTGCAGCTTGGAGAGCTAAGAAAAATCTTTAAGGCAAATACCTTATAATAATAAAACCTGCTGTCCCAACATTCTTTTTGAAGGAACCACTAGCATATTTCTCTGTTGTACTAGTTCCTTTTCTGCTGAGTCTCAATTTTCTGAACAATATCTGAGGTTTCTCAAGCAGTTCAGAGAACTGAAAATGAGAGAATTTAATTTCACGTTCTTGTCATCACACTGAATCAGAAGTGCCCCACAATGGAATAATACGTAGCATTCACTTTATTACCTACCACATAACTGAGTCTCTGATGGCTATTAAAAGTCAGCGAAGATCTGAAACTGGCAGGTATCATATTTGATGTATGTGCAGTCCCATTACAAGCAAATAGCTATACTCAAGAAACAAGCTAATAATTCTTCTGAATCAGTATCTGAATCTGTACTTGCAGTTGACTTTAACCACAGAAGAGATATTCCTTAGAAAGATTGTCTATACAGTCCATCACTTTTGTTTAGACATTCCACCTTTCTACCAAATTATAGATCTTGCTCTTTGCTGGGAAATTGGTGTAATATCAAGGGGTAGATTCTGGGCTTTTTTATGGCACAGTGTTGCTATGCTGTAAACAGAACTAATCGTCTACATTTTTCAATTAGTCTAACTACATTCTGGCAACATTCAGACATGGCAATCGGATAAATCAGATAAAGTTATCAAGCAAGAAGAAGATGGGTCACATGCAAGCCCAGTGCAAAACCAACAGATCCAGTTTGCTCAGAGCTGGAATCTCAGCTCTGAATCATGGAATTATGGAACCATAATTTTATGTCAAGTGCTACGTAAGACCTAAGGGACCTGTGGAGGATAGCCTCCCACACTAAACAGGAAACCTCCAGTACATTCCTAGACCAACTTGGGAGGAATCAACCTTCTTCAAATGAACCATTGGGCAACTTCTCCAAAAGAGAACAAAAGTACTTGTTCCCTGAAAGGAAACAGGGAGCCAATTTCTGTGCTACCTTACTGTATGTATCCATTCAATTAGTGTTCATTATGCAATACCTTGGAGAACTGGCAAACACCAGGTGGAAGATGACTATAGAGTTATTACAGAATCTCCACCCTATGTGAAACTTCCAAAGTTAAGCTAAATCTCAGGGCTGATTGCTAAGCCTAGAAGATAGTAACAGTTTTAATAGTTTAAAGTAGATTGAAAACGTTTATGGCTAAGCTATAGCAAGAAAATAGCAAAACTATATAATTTATTAGCAAACCGGGTCAGTAGTTTTTTATTTGTTAAAAGATGCATTCTAGTTCTGCAAGAAATGATTCAGGAACATTCTATAGCATTTCATCAGGTAAATTAATGTAAGTTTAAACTTAGCTGTGTCACATTTAAGATCTGCAGCTTTTCATATAACCATTCCCAATTTATGGTTCTAAATATTATTTCTCAAGCATACAGCACAAAGAATACCTTTGAAACAAAAAGTTCTCAACTAAGGTTTTATGCTTTCAGAACACAGTTGCTTATAGGCTGATTTTCAGTGGAGCTCAACACACATTTTCACTGTAATGGGTATAAGCATAGGAATCAGATCATTAAGTCTCATCAGTGATAATCTAGAATATTCTTAGTTACTTCCATGTAAGAAAAGAATTGTCAGTTTCCTATTCACTGTGTTTATTTAAAGGGACATCAAGATGTTAGTTATTGATAATTCTGATACAAAAGAAGGAATAAGCATATTGACATTTATTCTTGGCAAATTAATATACCTGATATTCTCAATGAATTAAGTCTCAAGATTTCTGACTTTATTTGTACTTTCTTAAAAAGTAATTGTTTTCCCTGAGTGCTATGATACAAAGTTATATCTGTGAATGTACTCACTCAATTCAAAATTGCACATATTCATTTTTCTTTGCCTAATTCACAGTGAGGATACACCATTCCTTTACTGACAGATGATATTACTGAATATTTAGCTCACGTAGTAGGCAACTGGAGTATTTCTGCTCCAACCGTTAATTTACTCATGTTGGTGATTTGTGTTGATCCATGTGAGGAAAACTGTAACTAAATTCACACTTTAAACCACAGCAGCTGAATCAGACAGATGCAGAGAGATGGCACCTAAACAATTCATCACATTGGCTTTATCCATATTTTTATTTTTTGTGCACTTCCAATTGGGATACACACTACATTGTTGGACTGTATGGTGTTATTTCATTTTTCAAATTTTAACTATTTAAAAAATAGTATATTGCTTAAATTGAAAGTTGACTTAGGCATTTTAAACTGAAGATACTTGGCAACTATTCAGAATTCCGCATATGACCATGTTTCATCCAACTTGTGATACTTGAAGCATGCATATGATAGCAAAAACTTAATGTGCTATTGACCAATGACAACATCAGATTATTACCTGCAGGAAAAAGGTAGTGTGACAATATGAAAATTCTTAAATGAGCTGGTTTTCATTAATGTTTCGTAACAAACCAAGCTCAAATTCTCCTGCTTCAATTCCACACTTACTCTCTTTAAGAGTACCTGTGTTAGAGCTTGAATGCAGCTCAGAAAGCTGCGTCTAGGTAGTATTAGAAAATGGAATGGATTTTAGTTCTATAAAGCCACAAACAACAACAACAAAAAAAGAGCCTAAACAGAGTCTAACATGTTCTCTATGGCACTGATGGATTTCAATGTTATATACTAGGAACTGACATCCCATTCCATCCCCTCAGCATATTGCCTTTTTTATATTCAACTGTAATAAATGCAACAAGCAAAGTACTATAAAAACACTCCAGCTATTTTTCTTCATATTCTGAAGGTAAATCTTTATCTGTTCAGCATGTTTTTTAAACTAGATGCATAACAGATTAGGCAGGTGCCAGAGTCTCTCTGCAAGGGCTAATAGCTCCTGACAGTGAGGCATTGAAGCCTCTTCACTTGATATACACTTTCATGGTAGTTGAACAGGCAACTACAGTTTCATGATTTGTTCGATTTTCATATGATATTATTCAGGAAGAATAGCAGTAATATATGTATAGGCATCTATAGCTTTAATAATTTTTCCTAATTCTCATAGTTTGCAGAAAAACAATACTGATATTTAAGCTATTTTGCTACAGTTTCTACTAAAAGTATGAGAACTGTGTCAAATACCTAGAAAACTCAGAAGCATATCCAATGCTGCTTTGCATATGAGGCTAACAGAAACACACTTGAATTTACTAAGATCCATGAAGTTACACTGACATAAAACAGCAAAATATTGACACTTAGGTGGTGAAAAGTAGAATTAGGAAAATACAAAACTTTCCTAGAACTCCTTTTACAACTTGACTATTTATAAGTGGGTATATATTTTGCTCTACATTATTTGGAAGTGTCCATTGTACCCTCTTGCTGTTTAGACACTGAGAATACTAATCCTACCTAAATGACAGAGTGAAAACATGGCTTAACAGCACTACTTTTGATACAGATATAGTGAACACCTTATGTTGCTGGTTACATGTACCTCTGTGCATAAATATTACAAAATAAAAGATAAACTTCTGTTTTTCACATGATTCCCCTCTATTGAACAGACATGGGTGCACTGTTAATCTGGGTTTCTTTCAGAATGAAAGAAAAACCAAAACATTTTTTGATTGTTTGGTCAACAGCCCTACGGATGGTTTCTTCATCTTTTCCACAGACATTCTGCAGTCATGGTTTGTGAACACTGTCGATCAACACAACTACCATCTGCCATTTATTTTTCACCAGGAGATTGGTATTCTGGGAGTGCATGACCTTGTTCATGTTTTGATATTTCTCTCGAAGTTAATATCCTTCTATCAAAAAATCATGAACCTGACTTCTCAAATTTAACTAACCTCAGACTCATTAATGAAAAAGTAATGCATGATAGTAATTTAAAGGGAGCAAAGATAAATGTTTGAATATTTATGTCCCTCTCTGAACGAGAAAGTGATGACACAGCACTCACTGCCAGACGTTTTAAATTTAATTTGTGTAATTTTTAAATTTAAGCTTCACCAGTTTATAATCCAGCCATAAACAACAAAACAAACAGCTGCAACTACAGCTGCTACTTTGGAGCCACTACAGCTTGACTCTCCCCAACACGTATGTGAGATCACATCCATAATTTACAAATTACATAAAACTACATTTTAAAAAATGTGAGTTGTGTAATTGTGGAGAGGGAAGAACAGAGAGAAAGACAGTGCTTAGGAGGACATGAATTACTTAACAACAAATTTTCATTTGAAAAACAGCAGGTGCCGAAGGCTAATAGAAATTGTGTAGAGAGCCGAAATGAATATAAATGCCGTAATAGAAGTGTCTGGCAGTTCTATTCTGCAATGAGTCTACTTGGCAAACATTGCTCTGCAGCTAGCATAAACTATTCATCGGAATTAAATATTTAGTTCTGCCATATCGAAGTTATGGACCTTTGTGAGCCCACTTTTTAGTAAATTGCCAGTTCTAAAGCAATGCCACAATGCCATTAATCTGCTACGGCGAGGGGATGTTCCAGTGACCCATCTCAATCTGAGAGCAGAACGCCCACAAAAGAAGTTTTATCTTGGTCTTGGTTTCAAGACATAAGTTATATTTGAACTGTATTACCACTGTGCACAATTAGAAATAAAATTATATCTTTAGAAAACCAGATTATAAAGATGGATGCACTTTAGGGTCAACTGAAAATGTTTCAAGCAGTGGCACATGTTTAAGCGTCTTAGATAAATAAGCAACAACTCAAAGAAAATATTATGGTTAAATGAACAGCTCTGTAATGAGATCTACTTCAGAACCTGGGGAAGTATTAATGTACTGGAGACATAGCACTCTCCGTGTTTTTAACACTGTATACGTCAAAGTATGACAACATATATTTCAAAATACCACGTCACAGAACTCAGACAGCATCAAAATATTTAAGCAGAGATTTGTGTAAAATAAGACAGGTAAAAACCAACTTGATTTGTTCTAACTAGAAAATCCTTAATTTCTGAGAAAAAGAGAATGCACCAAAGTCTGTTCAAAACCCAAACGCTGTAATGCATGACTGAAGGCAAATCATTGTGTATAAAACCAGCAATATATTCAGGGAAAAGGCATTCCCTCGTTTTTGTCTTTCTGAAAAAAAACTAAAGCTTCCTACACAAGGTAAGTGTGAGATTTAATCATAAAATGTGGGAAACAAGTGGAAAGACATTTGTTATAGTAACTTCTGCATACAGCAAAGTCAGCTACATTCAGTTTTAAAGGACGGTGACTGACGTGCTCTTGAATTTGTATTACGTGTTAATTGTGCCCTTCGGGAGTAGAACTGTGGGGTTTTTTGACCAAAACAAGAAAGTAAACCACCTTTTGCATGTTTTGTACTACAGTTTCTCTAAAAATACCCAGCAAACTACTTCTCTTTTTGATACTTATACTCTGAATTGACATGGGGACCCAGAAAAGTATACATATTATAGCAGTTACAGATAGTTCTACCCAAGCACAGCTGTCAGAACTCCAATTCCCTCTGTGGAGATTAAGGAAAAATGTAAGAGTTAGGCTAGCAAAAATTAAAATTATTTTAATAATTAAACAGTTAAAGTGGTAAAATGTGGAACTAAGCAATGTTCTACAGCTGCAAGCCATAAGAACAAATTGTAAATATATCTATATTAATTCCCCATTTCTTTTTTTAAACTATTTTTAAACTTTTTTAAGATAGTTTAAAAGACAAAGAAGTAATTGCCTTAAGAAGAACGTATGCGTGAAAGAATACATTACTTAGGTAATTATTTTTTTTTTACCCTACAAATTTGTATGCTGATGACATCATGATATTAGATTAAGAGTCAATCTCAACTGGACAATGCAGGTCAACTCTCTTGTCATAAGTTTCATATTTTTAATTTTTCTATCCAAACAACAATAAATATAGTCTTGCATGATCAGCTTTCAGTAATCCCCTCTTCATCCTCTCCCTCAAAGTCTTAAATTTTTTCTTTCTCTGGAGAATTTGTTATACTCTTAGAAGTTTCTAAAGTCAAAACAACAGATCAATAATTTCCTACCTCAATATATTTGTTAGCTACCTATTATCTAATATTAAATCCAGGTAATATTAATAGTTGATAAATTTATGATTTTTTTTTTTTCCAAGGAGCAGTTTCATTGCAGCTTTGGTATTCTTGAACGGAAATTGTCTATCTCCCCTCCATCCTTATTGTGACTGAATTAATTTCCTTTTTCTTCAGATATGCTTATTCGCGTTTGCACTTTTTTTCCTGTCTCCATCTTTGTGGTCCATGTTATCACCCATACTGAAAATTGAATTAATGTATTCCTTCAGTTCGGCAGCAATATCTTGATCAGCTCTCATCTCATCCTTATTGGCAAAAGATGGAGACACCATTTTATCTTATGGTTAAAAGACCATTTTTATCAGTTTTAATTTCCCTCCTAAAATATAGTGTTTGTCTTTCGACAATTATTGCTTAAGTCTGATAGTCCCTCACCTTTAAGATAAAGCTTTCTGGGACATACATCTTTCTCTGTAGACTGCTTGTTTTTCCCTAATATCCTGAGATGGTAGTTCTTCCATTTAGCATTGCAACAAATCCCTTCAAGGGTCCCTTCCCACCTCCTCCTTGCCTACAATACAAAATATGGTATCTTCAGTGTCATGCTCCCACTATAAATATTTGGTATGCATCACTCATAACAGTTGCCTATCAGTCTAAGTTTCTTGACCAGACAATTGAGTTATTTTAAAACAGAAAAAATAGAAACATATAAAATATTTGCAGAGTTAACAGCAAAACAAAAAACTAAATAATTATACCACTTTATCATACATCATTAAAAAACCCCATCATTCAGGTGACCTGTTTTTGAATAAAAATGGATGTATAAACTATCCAGCACTCATTTAACAATTCTGGGCTACAGTTGGAAGTTTCAGTAATAAAAACTGTTTTGAGTAAATGTGCTGCTTTTATTAAATTATGTATTCCGGTTTTACATACGTGATTTCTCTTTTTTTTTTTTACTTTATACCAAAACACTATTCATGTTGAAGTTACTATCAGAAACCCTTACAAGCTATTTTCTCTGAAATGAAAAGACAAAAAACCAAAACCAAACCAATCAAAAAAACCAAACAAACCAACAAAACAGAAACAAAACCAAAAACGCCCAAACCAGGACAGCAATTAGAATTGTAACGTATCTTCTTTGTTGTTTCTTTGTTGCCTTTCTTTTAAACATAAGGCAGCAGGAAATAACTTCGCTAAGTAGGAAGCTGTTAAAATAATAATTATAAAAATAACTACAGAGTTTTGATTTAGGACTTTGTATTTTACTCCAAAATAAAGCATTTTTAGAATGTATGTTCTACACGTTAAATCTGACATCTGAAAAGAAAACATCTACTTGTATGGACAAGAATTTATCAAGAGATAAGGACAACTGTATACCGTCTTTTTCTGCAACTGTGCTAGCTCAAACAGTATCTTTAGACTAAACAGCTCCTTTTTTTCCCTGTGTCAGGATAAAGACAGTGTACTACACACAATTCTGAGGAGAATGAGCAGCAGTGATATTCTTCTTAGGGCCTCAGATGAGAGTCAAAGAGTGGCTGTAATCCAGGAAGCCATTAAAAAGTTGCTAAACAGAGAACAAACCTGTAGGAGAAATGTCCTGAAAAGCCATAGTAGGCAAGAGGGAGATTTCCTTCAAAACTTTTTACTTTTGCACAGTCTCCTTAATTTTCTGTACATTGAGTATTCTTTTTTCCAGTAGCATTTTTGAAAATCTAGTTTTAGAATGGCACACTGAGAAACCCATACCCCACCATATAAAAACCTCCTCCCTCTGTATTGGTACATATATATGTATATGTGTCCATATTTCTATGATTTTTCTAATATTTATAATGTATATATATTTATAATTTTTGCGGTTTTTTTTAGAGAGGAGTGTGCATTTCTGGGAGGTTCACGCCACGGAAACAACTTTGACAAGAGAAATTTTCTTTCAAAAGATGTTTGATTCTTAGGACAGATACTCCCAAAGCCGTTTTAGATGTCAGCCTCTATAGACTCTTTATGCACTATTTAGGTGGAAAAAACAAAATTTACTTGCACATCAGTTACTTGCTCATCAATCTGACAAAATCCACAGATGAGGCACACAGTGGAAAACACGAGCACCACAATGATGCAAAATTCCTTCTAGTTTAGTTCATTTACACATGTTAGCATTCAAGTTAAGCTAACTGATCTTAAGTATGGTTAAGTCATGTCTACACTCTGTAAAATTAATTAATCAACCTCTGCTAGACATCCTGAGCCATAATGTGAACCTAGAGAAGAAAAGCATGAGAAACAACCCCTCAGTAAAAACATTCTAAATCTAAATGGTGATTATTTGCTATATACCACCTTTTCACTTACAAATGAAAGATCCCCCTTCATTCTACCCCTAAGTACTAAGTGTCTTGGATGAACAGACCTCATTAAGAGATATAAAGAGAGATTAAGAGGTATTAAGAGAGATAACAGCTTCCTTCCTATCAGAAGTTCTCTGTAACTTTCAAACCTTATCCTTTTTATAACAACTAAACCCCAAAACATTATTTAGACCATCAAAGACACCATGATCACAAGAAGGGGTGATTTAATGAATGATGGTATAATGAAGCTTTGGTAATACTTCTGTATTTTTTTCACCTCCTTAACTAGAGGCTCTGACTGGGAATTCTGAGCTAGATGCAGCTCTTCATGAGGAGTATAGTACACAGGAATTGAATTTCCAGCTGTTATTGCTAAGGGTTTTTATCAGGTCCCATATACTGAAAAAATGTCCTTTTGATATGATGTTGATATAAAATCTTAAACATTACGGACTGCCCATTAAGGAGAAATTTACACTGAAGACTTGTTTCCACCATAAAACTCATGAATAAAGCAAGAGTAGAATGACAAAGGTGTTAAATCAATGTTATAATTAGCAGGTGGTCAATTAGAGAGATTTTGCCTATCAGTTTCAAACATTTCTCAGATAAAGACCTTCCTAGTGACAGCACATTCAATACTAAATATCTAAATGCAAAAATCCTACAAAGGAAAGTTTGGCTTGCTTTTAAAAGTTACTATTTTTGTCTTCACAATATGCTACAACTCAGATATGATAACAGCTTTCTATATATTATGCTTCATAATATTATGGATTTTTTTTTTAAAAAAGCACCTTTTAATGTGGGTATTTTTAAACATTTGTTGGTTGGTTTTGTGGAATGTGTAGATTTTATCCAAAAACTGTAAAAAATATGTTAAAATCCACTGAATTAACACAGAACTAGCAGTCTTATTTAATTCTACAATGCTTATATGTAGTCTGATTTCATGAAATCTTTCGAAGAATGAATAGGATAACATCTCCCGGGTAGAAGGCACAAATACAACTGATAGTGATTCCAAGCAACTAACCCTGAAGCCGAGTAAATTATTGGTATTACATGTTTATTTCAACATATGAATTCCCTGCTGTTGCATTTTCATTTCTTGAGACTATTATCATCTCAAAGCTAGAATATCATAGAAAAAGAGGAATCCAGTTTAGACATTTTGCCATTGGAGCTCAATTGTGATTACACTCAGGGTTTTGTGTAGTTTTGGGTTTTCTTCCACTATACTTAGAAAAAATGCAAACACAATGAAACTAAAGAAATGCAGTTGGATAGCCTATAAAAAATATCATTTTCCCTTTTAAATCTTGAGGGTATTTCCAGGAGCACAGAACCATTCTTGGGTTTTACATCTAACTTCCTACAATGTATTTTCAAAGAACAGTGTTCCATCAACCAGAATCACATAACAGATCTTCAGTACATACAAACTGTTAAGCTCCACTGACATCAAAAGTGTTAATATAGGGTACCCAAGACACTTCAGATGGAAAAACACTGAATATCCTTGCATTGCTCCTACAACTTGACCTTCAGTTAGTTTTCAGAAGCGCCAAGATCATACAATCCACAAAACCATATGCTGCTTTCTCTCTTGTGTTTATAAATAAGTTACTCTTTAAAAAGCTGTAAAAGCTTTTTGATTTAGTTATGCCATTCTGCTAGCTTCTGAAATTGAAGCATTTCCTTTTAAGACTCTTCTGGTGTTCTCATCCTGTTCCCATGCCTACTGCAGAATTTTAGCAAGAAGATTGTTTTCCGAGGAACTTAACTAAAGACATTTACTGCTTATGTTCAGATTACTAGCTCATTAATAGTCCTACGTCCTTCACAGAAAGTTGTTTGTATGTTCTAATCATCTTTCCAGCGGCCAGAAACATAAACCAGGTCATTATGAGCTAATTCAAATCAATGTCCAATGATTTTCTAATTTTAATTTCACACTTCATAGCCTTAGTGTCTGCTTTTGGCAACAGTTGTGCTGAAATACTTTTTTATCAGATATTTTGGGAAGTATTTTCATCCTTCTGAAACCATGTCTAATCAACAGGGCAGCAGCATAAACATATACCACCATTTCGTACAAAAATGCTTGAAAATTGGAATTGTCTTAAATTTAAATAACTCTGCTCTAATTTCAATAAATATTTAAGCTTAAATTTCATTCAAAGCATACTTTCAATTTTGTTTACTTGCAGGATTAAGCGAAGGAGCAACACCATAATTTAAAAAATGAGTGCATTTACTGCTTATATTGGTAGCAAAGCATAGACCATAAAATAATATTCAACCTCAAAGTTTTGGTACCTACTTAAAAGAACTGGTCTTGTGGTTTTGGAGTTAGTGTCTAAAGAAGGGATTAGTACGCTCTGCCACTATGGCATTTTATGTTTCCTTGTGTTAAATTGGGCAGTAAAACTTCCCCTCCTAACAGGGCTTCAGTGATTAATGACTGCCATACTCCTCAAACAAGTATATGTTAATCTAACCTATTTGGAAAGAACAAAGGTTTTTTGTAGTGTCTCTCCTCTAGCAGCCTCTTATTTAAAGGCTATCTTATTACCTCTCCTTGATTTTGGTTTGCTAAATAATGGTTAACTGAATAATTTACATGTATGTGGTATACTTGGAAATCTACCTCCAGATTTGGGGTTCTTTTTTGTTTGGGTTTGATTTTGGTTCTTCTTCTCTCCTAATCTCAGTACAGGTTGGGTAGATGCAAAGTTTTCTTTCCTCAGCTGTATGTATCTGATACTTCCACCTTCTGCTATCCAGGTGCATCTTCAGAGTTTAGGAGCTATGCATTCACAGGCTGTCTCAGCAGTACATTACCTAGCCACATTTCAGATCTCAAGAAAAACTGGGAAAAGCAAGAAAGCATACCCTCCAGCTTTGTTACTTTCCACTGAAACTGATCCAAATTCTATTAAAGATCCTTGATGGATGGATACATGAACTGTTTGCCAAAGTCATACCCAAATCCTCATGCATATGATTTTCATTAACTTTTACATGAGTAAATTTACTCCTGAGTGTTTTAAGGTAGAGCTCTTGGAGCTCTGGTGTATATTGGCACTCACATTATAGCATACTTGTCCTGAAGGGTGTCAGGAGAGATACTAGTACATACATAGAAGTGGTTCATATAACTGTGTCTTTTAAATTGAGGAAGCCATGCAAATGACATAAATCTTGTTCTGCAGCATATCTTACTATTTGCATGCTCTGGCCAAATTGGTGCTTTTCACCAGCCAAAAAGGGAAATCAGGCTTATAAAATTTCAAAAGTCTACTTAAGCAGATGACAAAAAAAAACCCCTAAGACTATTACAAAATTCTCAATTCACTGTTAAGTAAGTAGTCATTATTTGATACAGATTCTGGGAAAACAGAAAGTGAAACAAAACTGGGTAATCACATCATTCACTTTAGACACCTATTTTTAATCACCCAAATTAGAGATTGGAACCAAGAGCTCAGAGTCCCTCTTGACCATGGATAAAGCTGGTGCTCTCAGTTGGAGAAATTGAAACCCGGCATGGTGTTTTGAATGCTTATTCAACTTCAGCTAATCTGAAGGAAAAGGTTTAGTACAGTCCTTTGAGAGTTGTACTGAAATCTGTTGGTTATTTCATCTCATTCTTTTATCTATCCCTTACTTATAAAACAAAGGAATGTAATTTGTTTTCATTAATTCTAACCTTACACTTCTAGGCAAACCTTTAATTACTCAATGTTAGTCTGTCACTTCTATCTGGTTTCAGGTTCACCCAATTAAGAATGGTGGTTTGGATCTGAGGCTCCTTGAAGATTTTATTTTCTCCGAACAAATGTTTCACAGCCTTTATTTAGATTCTGTTGTATCTAAAAATCATCATGTTATCTCAACAAGACAAATTTATGATTTAGTACATAATGATACCCAAGTAGCCTGTTCACACAAATTTAATTAGTGCTTACAAGCGTAATATGAATCAGTGTGTTGGTTTATTATTGTGCTGCTGTCTGTATTTTTTCCTCTTTAAGCACACATTATATTGCTAAATGTTTGACTGCCACTTTTGTGTGCTAAATTTACACTTAAGCTCTACATAATTATTTCACTATTGGTTCCACATTATGTTTTTTTCCAGTTTCATTTGTTGTACAGTGTAACAGTCCTTAGTTTCTAGATTGCTGTATTCTAGCCACTATCATGTTTCTGTGGAACTAAAGGAGTTTTAGCCTTTACAAAATGCTGATTCTTTCCTCTATTCTGTGTAATCCTTTGTTTTCTCCTGCTTAAAACCTTTGAAATAAGATGCAAATCTCCTCAACATTAATCTAAAAAATACTTTGGCAGGAATTGCTTCATCAATTCATAATTTATCATAATACAGCCTTAATGGCAGACGTATTAATAAACAATATTAACAGAAATATTATGATATAAAAATGTTTGGACACAACTGTTGCAGATGTTAGATATTACTACTCTATTACTTGGATTTAGATTCAAGATCAGAAGTAGAACAATCAAAAGCTCACTTGAAAAGACTTCCAGGTGAAAGTATGCAGCTGCCAGAAGAAACACTCCCTAATTCTGTTTATTATCAATTTCCACCAGCCCTGAAATGCATTAGAAAATTAGGGATCTAGACTGCAATGATGGATTAACCCTGTAACAGTAGATTATGTTCTTCTCCCCGTAGAGTATAATGATTTGTTAAGCGTTGCTTATTCTAAAGTTATCTTTGGTTTCTGATTACTGATGGCGTATTCAAAGACTGTGATATAAGGCAAGGTCATAATATCACCAGCCCAGGACTCAAACCTGAACATACTTTAAGCAAACAAATTCCAACTAAATTCCCTCTTTCCTTCCTTGCCAGTTTATATAAACCATTGTTTTCGGTAAAAATATTTGAATGAAGAGTATTATTTGCAAACAAGAAGGTATAGAAGAAATGACAATCAGAGCAAATAGCCTTCTAACTGGTAGCGAGGAAGTGTGATCACCCACTGTGATTTAAGTTCTATCCATATATGCACTTTACTGATTTTTCGTATTGCTCTATTTGACATCTGCCTTACATCTGGAAAAAAAATTTAAGCTTTTTTTTGGAATTCCTTTTTTTGCATGAAGTAGCTATTCTTAGTTTCTCTAATCTTGGTATTTCATTTCAAACCTAGCACAGACTTTCCAAGCATATATTGCTAATTTCAGAGGGATGCATAAAGCCGTAAGTACCACAAAACCCACTCTGCTTTAGCCTGGATATTCTTATGCCTAAGTATTATGTCCAACAGTGGTATGGGGGAGGGGGAAACCTCAATACTTAAAGAAAAAATGTATTTTAGAAGCAATGGGAACCAAGTGATATTAAAATGAAAGAAAAATAGAGTTACCTTTTTAAGATACAGACACTAAGCTTTACTATCAATAACGCACTCTTTAACTTAATGTCTTGGAAAAGTATTCTGTTAAATTAAGGAAACATATTATAGTGAATATTTTGCTACATGTTACTAATGAAAATCAAATTGCTTTGCTTTGTAAACATGCTGTCTTCTTCTACCTTGCGTTAACCTCATATTGGCTTCTTTAAATAAAAGGTTGGATTTTGGTCACCATTAGAAGTCCCTATGAAGAATAAGGATGCAGCACAACAGTGGGTTTTTAGGCCTCAAGATACCAAGATTTCCATCAAGGAGATATGAGGCAAACACTGCATCCACAAGAGATTACTTATGTGTAAACAGTTTGAAATAATTTAGTATACACAGAAGCCTTATTTACTGTGAGATTTTTCATAATAAAGCCTCTAAACTCTCATGCCTCTGGAGTGTGAAAACTCCCTGCCTCCTGTGAAAAAACAGATCTTCAAGTATAAGCAGTTTTCAAGAGCCTTCTATGTTCATTTTCATCCAGGCTGAGAAACCAGATGGCTTAGATCTGCTTATTTATAAAAGTCTCAATTCCTTGCTACTTATTTCTCATTAGGTTTAGCGCTTACAAGCATAACATGAAAAAACTAATACCAATAACTAGTACTGAAATGAGCAAGGCTTGAGATTACTTTGCAGCTTGTGGAAAGGTTCTTACTATTGTGCTGCTAAAAAAAAAATTGGACTTTTCATTAATTATAAAACATATCCACAGCACAACTCTTCCTTTAAACTACCATGACAATACAATAAAATGCTGTTCAGGACAAATAACAGAGTAACAGTAAATTTTTAAAATACCTATTGTGAGAGTACTGAAGGAGGGAATGGAAACGCAAACCATAATTCAGTGGACAGATTTGTCATGTGGTAAGCTTTTAGTGCCACCATTAACTGAGTCCACCACGCCACATTGCTTTTCAGCTATGGAAAAAACCTACTTGTATGGACAGAGAAAAACCAACACTAACTGATGTCAGAATTAGTCTCAGTCTGTGTTATCTATACTGATATCAAATCTTCTGAGAAAACTATCCTTGCAAATATTTTCTGTCATGAGTATTAGGTATGTACAGATGTTTTCAAGCAGCGGTGGAATATTTCAATTCTATAATCTTAACTGCTTTTGCTCTGGTTATAGCCCTTGCTGCTTCATTGCTTTCTCTCATCTAGCTAATAAAACAGCTTCTCAGCAGCTTCTCAGAGGACTCCCTGGGCTCTGATCCTCTCATTTCCCTTGCTTTTTTGTGGGCATAATCTGCAAGGCCAGAAGCAAATGACATATTCAATCTGTAACTTGTCATGTCACAGAGTACCAGATCTATAGAAAAGTATCAATTGTACCTATGCATATTGTGAATAACACTGATGTCCTGGAACAGATCGTGTTCTACATAGCAGCTTTTATATCCCACTAAAACACTAAATTTCTGCAATACATGCCCTCTGCAAACATCTGGCTGCAAAACAAGAGACCCATTAAGTCTAACTGAGCAGAACAGGGTCCCTCTGAGCTTTTCTTGGCATGGAAGAAATTGAAATGCTTCTGTGAAGGCTTGACCTTGCAGTCCCAATGAGTTATACAGAAAATTTTTGTTGACTCCAGTGGAGCTTTATCAAACTCTTGATAAAATCATAGTTTTCCTTTTTTTGTTAAAGTGCATCTGTTCTAAATACTACCCTTGAATACATCTGCCACTGTACATGTTGAACCTTACTTGTAGTATTTCTTAAGCCTCAAAAGCGGGCAATCACATTTAATTTTCCTCATGACAGAGTAGAATATACCAGAACACCTTCAGTATTTTCAAGGTTGAAAATATGGTACTGCTAGCTTAAGAGAGAGCTGACCCCAAAATCAATGCTTACTTCAGATACATCAGGAAAAGAATCAGTTACAATATCTAATTGCCTCCAAATCAAAAGGACTATGAAGCACATCAACCTCTATTTAAAAAATAAAAATAAAAAATAATCTACTGATGTCTTATCTGTCTTTGATTTGTAGTAAGAATGTTATATAATTTAAAACTTAAAATACATCTTGTAAGATGTATTTTGGATATATGTATTTGGATGTATTTTGGATATACATATTAAGATATATGGGTAACTTACACATATGCTGTACAGTAAGACTGTTTTACAAGGAGAACAAAGAAAGTGTTATCTGCTCTAAAAGCCAAGACACTGAACAGGAAAATCCTAGAACACACATTCAGCATACAACAAACATTAATAAATAGCTTGCAGACTCTTGCATTTCAGTTAATTGGAGAAATGCTGGATGCTCAATACTAGGGATTTTATCCAAACAACTTTTATAACAGTTTTGCATGCATGATCAACATGAGAAGGAAGACACTGAAATATTTCTTTTAAAAATGATCTTTTCTGGAGGAGGAGAAGGATTGAGAATTCTTGAATAATTAAATATCAAAAAAATGTAGGTCATGCTTTTCTGAATCTTACAAACCTTTTCAGTGCTTTTTTCCATAACTTAAAAGACACTGAATTAAGGATTAATTGGAATTAAAACACATGGATCTTATCAAGTTTCATGAGTCCACTAAACTGGAATGTTAAGTAACTTGAGAAAAGCCAGTCCAATGACATTTTTGTTTTGACCCGAGACTGAGACATAAACTAGAGAAAATTAGACTATTTAATTGGATATTTCAGAATCTTAAAAGAGTGTTGGTTTGGCTGGAAAAAGAAAAGATGAGTGTTCCAGGCATAAGTGGATCTTATATTACAGGAAGTGTTCCATGCAACTGTGTTCATTCCAAAGTTTCTTCTGTATAACGCATCTGCCTTGTTAATACAAAGTCAGCCCTGGGAATGCCTAGAGATGCTGGAAATGAAATCAGTTCCATTTTATTTAGAGGAAGAAAATACGAAGGGAGGCTTCAGAAAACCTACTGTTGTGGAAAGGGTCAAGAAAAGTAGAAATACCTTAAATTTGGAACTAGATTATCTTAAGGTCCTTTCTAACCCTAGACAATCTATAATTCTATGAAATTTAGCCTACCACATGGAGAAAGAATTGAATCAAGAAATTGGTTTTACCATTCACAGAAGGACACATTCTGAGCTTGTGTCCTTAACAAATATTGGTCTTTCCCTGCATATAAACAACAAACAACCACCACGATAAACTGGTTTTTTTCTTCCTCCAGATTTCTTTCCTATTCTTGATGCGGGTGTTCCCCTACATAGAGTTCAAGGATATTTTCAGTTTCATGATCTCAGAGGTCTGTGACAGATGAGCAGAGCTAGCCCCAGGGTAGATACTTCTGCTCCCACAGCACCGAACAGTTGGAGTAAGTACTATTTTTCAAACTGTGTGTCAAAACCCCTCAGGGAGAGCAGAATTCAAATGGCATTGTGGAGGATTAGGAGAAAAAATATAAGTTGAAATAAAGTAAATAAAAAATAGGAGAAAATTGAAAGCAGTGGCTCGAGTCCCCTGGACTAAGGCAAGGAATTGGAGAGTGAAGAGTGTTGCAGTTTCTCAGTTGTTGGTGTCTCTCTGAGCCAGCAGTTGCTGACACTTTTTTAGCTGCTTGTAATTGTCTAGGGTTTTTTTTCTAGGTCAGGAGGCTAAGTATGTATTGCAGTAGCAAGAAATTACACTGATTCTGATTCTGCTATGATAAAAAGAGTGGCATCCTGACTCTAAATCCTGCAGGAAGACAGGTGAACCAAGATTTGGACTTTTGGAAATTGTGGGAAATCCTGGTGTAAAGGGAACCAGAGGTGTGACCAATAGGACAGTACCAAAGACAGTGTTTTGGTTTTTGTGGACGTAGAAGAGGACAGAGGCTCAGTCTGCTGCTCTCCCTTGACTTTCACAGCCCCTTTTCCTGTGTGTGTTTGCACAGCCGCAGCACTTACCTTGCAGGCTGTGTATCAACTAAGAGGAACACTGACCTTTGAGGTAATCAGGTCCAGCATTTTTGTCCGTGTTAGGCAATGTTTGGGGTTAGCAACCACACAAACTAGAAGCACAAGAAATAAATTAGCAAAAACTGAAAACAGATTATCAGGCCTATGAGAGAATTGATCTTGGCAGATGACGGAGAGGAACAGAATTTATGAGTCTGAAGTTATGCTTTTTACCCATTTCTAACAATTTCTTTTCATTTCAGATTCATAACTCTCATGGGCTTTGAGGGATGATATAAAGAGGCAACGCTTGGAATTTGAAGCAAGCATTTGCTTGTTTCAAATGCTTGAACATGGAATTTTTTGGCCTAATGTCACTTTTTTCAGAGTTTAAATCAAATCCCTTGAGCCTTTCTGAATAGCTAGAAATTAAAACAAACAAAAATATAATTCTTTCATTTTTATCTCTCAATTACAAAGCATGAATGGAAAAAAGCAATTGAAACTCAAATTTATGACTAGTGTCAATGTGAATTACTCAACATACCAAACAAGGGGGAAAAAAGTGGAAAAAAACCCAGAAAGAGTTTTAAGAAGTTTGAGCTTAATACTGAAATACCCAATCAAATTTCTACTCAATTCTATTAAACTCATTGTGTCACTCTAGAAAGAGACATTATATCCAGCTTCCCTGACACTACAGTCAGTGGCTAAACACTGGAATAAGTTCAGACTGAAAGCAATTTAAAAAGTTCATTTGTCTTATAAAACACAAAGTTCAGTTTTTATAATTCAAATAGCTTCAGACAATGCTGATGCCTTTTGCTTTCTGCAGGCCAGAAACAGATATAAAAGATTCTGTGGGCTAACTCTATTAATCATAACTTCTAAAGAAATGAAAATCCTGCACATGAATATTGTACTCCCTTCCTTTCATTTGTTCTTTTGGCAATTGTTTTTCTTGAGAAACCATGTATAAAGCTCTGATTATTCACATTCCCATTGATAAAGTGGGCTCGAGGCTCCAAAATGGCCAGGGGCTTTTATTGTTTTCTGACAACCAATATACTATTTCACAAGGCATCAGACAAAGAGCCAAAGAGCCCTCTGCCCACAAAGCCATAAGCTAAATGTTCTTGACCCTGAAATATAGAAAACAGTTGAAGGACTGCTGAAAAAATAGTATCAAAATACTCCAAGGAATACTCTGTATACTCTTTCTTTTCCTCCTAGACAAATCAATCATAGTGACACAGGGCAGTGTTTAGAGACCACCCACATGCAAGCTGACTGATTTCTCCACCAATTTATCATTGAAAACATATGCATTAGTCAAATATACCAGATGCTCCAAGTATCATTACAGCATGATCTGAACATGAACATTGTGACTAAGGAAAGCTTTGGTTTACAGTAAAGAAAAGGGAAAGAAAGATACTCAGCTCCAGACAGCTGCCTGCAAATCCCTCCATAGTGCATAAAATCATCATTAACCTTACAGCAACATTTCTGTCATGTGAAGAAGCAGTTTTCTTAAGAGCTTGAGAGCCCCTAGGTCACAATGTTGTCCCCTCACTTATTAAAATCACCTGCAATATCATCTCTTTTCTTAAAAGTAACTTACGAAGCTAAGGCTCTGCCAAGTGCCTTCAGGCTATCTTCAGCCTATTTTGAAGTGATTTATAAAGTAAAATACATAGGAGAAATCTTCCCAAGATATAAATATATACAGCATGCAAGCAGTACCTTCTTTATCGCAGCTCAGCACTGAGGGAGGATCCTCAGAACTTCTTTCTTGGCACATTCCCCAAAAAGCCAGGAGGTATTAGTTTGAACACCACTAGCAGGTTATAGGAGCCAGGTCTCCTCCATTTTGGAACTCTGCTTTAACCCTGAATGTACTCCTCTTCCTCAAACACCATCTTCTTCAAAAGCAAAAAGTTCAAGAACTCCTTCTTTGGAAAAAGGCTGTCAACCTTCAAGTAAGGCAATCTTGCCAGAGAGGTTGGAGCTATTTTCTTGACACTGGAGAGAAGATGAAATCTCAGGGGAGCACTGACTTTCAAACCCTTCCTCATCCTTGCACAGATAGCTCCAAGAAGACAGATCAGATAACTGGTCCCTTTGGACCCCATCCTGACATGTCATGCCCTCCACTGGGCACTGTGCAAGCAACTGCAGTTTGAGCAAACTATGTAAAGTAAGCTTTTTAGTCATCCAATTTCAGTAAGGTCATTTTTGTACACTGAAAAATTATCATTATGCAATTTAGATGCATTAACTTTTGGCTACATCTTCAATGCCTCTGCAAGGAAATGGTTAGTGTGGTATATATGAAAGCACTATTAACTCACATTATAAAGGGAACTTGGCAGGTACAGCACATACACAGGATGAATTTTTATTCTGAAGCTAAGAACAATGGGGAAATTTCTCATTTGCCCAAAGGTGATCATGTCAAAGGACATCATATCAGGTAGCTTTAAATATCCATCAAACATTATCAGACACTATTTTGCTACACTTGCATAGCAGCAACTGAAATGACAGAAACAGAGTCATTGCATAAATGGGAACATTCTGAAATTATCTGAGTGTGAGCAGGTGTCCTTAAGTATAATTAGCACTTCACAGCCCTTTTGTTCCTTTAGACTAATCTGCCTAGAATTATGCACTTGTAATGGCATACAGCTGCTGAATAGATCTCCCTACATCTGCCATGCCTATCAACCCCAAATCATTCTCAATTTTGTGAACCAGCTTTAGAATTAAAAAATACAAATTCAAGCAAGAGAATGTATGTCAAACATTTCTTATCATCGCTCCTTTCCTCTAACATGCTAGCTGCCGAGTTAAGAGTTTTCTAATGGTTTCTACTTTTCGCATTCCAGAAATAATTAGGAAGACATTTCACATCCCATTCTCCCCAACATCCTTTTTAAGCTATTTTGAAACTGAGCAGTCAAAGCATCATGTAGCAGATGTAGTTGAATATTCAAGGTCTTCAACAGAGTAGGAGGAACACAAAAAAAATAATAAAACAGGTTTATGGTCAAAATTTATTTTTCCATCTATAGTCAATTCTTTTTTCCATTTCAACCTTCATGTAAAAAGAAATAGGGCTCACATTTTAAAACATTTTAAAAGAGAGATATGGGCATCTGGATTCTTTTCCTAAACTCAACTCAGATAAGCCTATTATGTCTTGTCAAGCTAAGAGTCAAATCTCAATTTCAATACACTTTTTAAAGCTACAGATAATGTGCTTCCATTTAAATCTGTTCATTAAGATCCCTTTAAAACCAGAGAGTTCTGCTCTACCACAGGATGAGTTAGCAATGAGATCAAAATTAAAAATAAAAGACCATGTTTCCCAGTAAATATTACAGAGGAAAAACAAGATTTAGAAAGTTACAGTAATGAGTTACCAAAAATAAATATGAAACGAAAAATTACCAGAAACACCAGCAAATGTGTTCATCAGACTCCTTTCAATATTGCTAGTGTTGAAAACAGAAATGTCACTTTGTTTCAATTTCTTCATTTCAAAATTCTTTGTTATTAAATTTATTTCTACTTAAATATAGCACATTGGTAAATGAGATGCTGAAGAGTTGGCTCTTTTCTCTGTGCTGTGACCAAAGCTGTTGGGGAATTCAGAACAAACTGTTGCTGCCACAGCAGCACATGGTGCCAAGCTAAACCTGCTGGGCTTGAGAAATGGAAAGTAGATTGCAAGTGTGTTAGGTTCCATCGAGAAAACTGTGTAAAGTAAGCCTCATTAGTCTACTCAAACTATAGATTTTATTCTGATGTTCCAAGTTCCTTGCGAGAAGATACCCTATTCATCGCTCTGATGGTTAAACCTTGAGCTCCACAAAAGAAAACAACTGTTACCCATCCTATAAAGGAGAAGGCAAATCATGTACTACTTTCAAGTAGCTATAAAACAGTGTGTTGGTGTATGTTAGTAACTCAGGAAGCCATTAAATAAGCTTGCTCCTGGGCTTGAATTCCTTAGGGTCCCATTTAAAAGAAATTAGGAGCATTTTATATGCAGAAAACTCTAAAGTATATGCTAAAATAATATCTCGAAAATTGTATAAATTTAGAAATGGTTGATTGAGTAAAACAGCTTTGCCAACAATGTATTTATAAATGTATTGGTTGTTATTACAAAATATGAGAGCTATTACAAATGTAAGTGAAATAATAAATTAATAAATTGTAGCAATTACACAGCATTTTACATCCTTACAGTGCCATGCAGAAGTGTAATATGCAAATATTTTTCATTATTAGACTTCTGTTATTTATCTAGATGCTTTTTCTCCCACTGCTTGTGGCAAACCTCACAACTGGCTATTCCCTCCAACTCAATCCACCTTTTCCAGCTGTCCCTCACATTAACCCACTCTCTCATTCAACCCTTCTTTGTTGTTGCATCAGTGTACAAATTCAGAGCACATGCTGTAATGGAATCTCCCGCAAAAATTCTCAGGATGATAAAAAGATAAAGTTTCCTGGGAATTCTGTGGCTTCATATCAGAAAATACTGATTCGTTGAATCAAAAATTTTTCAGAGCATACAAATAAAATGGGAAAGACTTTTTCAGACCACAACAGAATCTTTTGGCCAGATATTATATAGCTATACAACAAACCAGACCCACAACAAACTAGAGCCATTTCCTGAAGTTTATAATACACAGGTTCAAGTCAAATAGTATCATGGATCCCAGGTTTTTCATCTAATTTAATCAGGGCTTTTTTGAGACAATTAAACCAGACATTTCTCTCAGCCAACAGCTTAAAAAAGATTAAGTTTCTTGGCAAAGCAAAGAAAGGAAGTTCAAAATCTTCAAAATTATTAACTGATTTAAAGTTGCAAACCATTAAACTTTCTTTGGAGAAATAAAACCCCCAAACCTCTTCTACTAATGCCCAGACTATGCTAATTTTCCCTTCAAAATTTCTTTCAGACTAAAACTTTGTGCTCATGGCATGCAAGGAGCAGCTTTTTGACTTCACATCTTCTGAAGTATTCCTTTAACATGAGAAGGTATCTACTGACAATAAAGAAAAATTACATTATTTAGCTTTTATTTACAACAGACATTCTCTTGGGCAGACAAACACTACAGCTACATTCACTCAAGTAATACTTTTTTATGTGAATGGAATTTTCCTAGCGGTCCCTGAGCAAGAAGTAAACTAGTGAACACATAATGCTTGGATACTTTTTGTTCCAAATAGCTTTTGCAGAGTGGTCAGAAAATCATGGCTGTATAAAATCATATTCTGGAAAAGATAAGCCTTGCACTGTTCTTGCTCTTAATCTTTTAAACGTAACAATACTTGTTTTGAAACTATTTTATGTGAAAAATCATTTGATGTTGGAAAACCAACAAGGATCAGAAAACCCTTGATTCAGACTATGCACAAGACATTTGGATGTATGGGATTGTTCTATGTCAGCAAAGCAAAAACATAAACCTGGAGGAAAGCTCACTGAAGTTCTAAACCAGGCTCAAGACAGAATAAGGCCAGTACATAGACCTCTGACAAAATTAATTTGGCTAAAGAAGTAGGAAATCTCCTAAGGGATCAGCATAATCAACCTTAGCCAAATAAGCAGTTCTATTTGGTAGTCTTCTGTTTTTTCCAGTGCAAATTCCATGAGTACAAATGAAAACATTGGACAACTGTGGCATATTTCTTTACCTAGGCTCTAGAAGCTCCAATAGGAATCCTGTTAAGAATATAGAATGAACAATATGAGACGAAATGCAGACAACAGAGATGTTCATACTCAGTGGAGAAAACCATACATATTCTGTAAGTCTTACTGCAATTTAGGTAGTTTCAATGTGCCCTCTGAATTTGTTACAGTGGAAGTAGCTCCAAATTTATCTATTGGCTGACTTGGTATCTAAAGATTAAAGTACCTTATTCTACATCAGAAGCAATTTGTGTACAGCCTATGCAGGCCTACCCACATCTGAATCGTAAAAGAAAAAAACACCCACAAACCTCTGCAAATTGAAACATTAAGAGAGCCATAATGATATATAATTTCCCTCACTTTTTTGATATATTTTTGGTCTTTAGACAACCTTGGGAGGTCATGAAATATAAACTAAAATTAACTACAAGCTTGAATTTGACACAGTATTATTTGCAATAATTACAATTGCAAATTCATTCTGTTATACACAACATCAAGATTCCTGTTAAGTATAATGGGATTATATCAAAGAATCTGAAAAAAATATCCAACCTTCGCAATTTTGAATTGCCCACAGGTAAACCTAGATCAGTCTCACATGGAGCTCTATACAGATCAATCTTCCTGAATCTATAAAAAGTAGACTGTAGGACTGAAGATTTCTCAACTATACAGAACTTCTGCCAAACCTTTCCTGAGAAGACCCTGTAAAAGCCTGTAGACACCTTAGTTCTCTCACCTTTGTTACATATGTTTGATTGATCAGTTTGCCTTTGATGACCCAAATGCTACAAATGTGTGTACTTACAACAGCAGAAGTGCTCTGGAATAGATAAAAATATCTTTGCACAGCTACAACAGCACACAAGTATTTTTTTAAACAGTGGTAGATGTTATTCGCTTTACACATAAAGGCTTATATCCCTTGCTTTCCCCCATCTCTGACCCAAAACCAGACTTGCTTTAGTCCATTGATTAGCCAGATCAAATATGAAGAAAACAAACCAATTCTCTGTAGTTAGTAAAGACTAATAACATCAAACCCATCATCTTTTTATCTTATGCAAAATGCACTGAAGAGGCCTGTACCATTACTGCAAAGTACCCAAATTCATAATTGTCAGATAATTTCCTGTCCTGCTTCTAGCTAAAAGGTATCTACTTACTGCAATTTAAGTGAATTTGCTCTGCCTGTCCGCTGCTACTTCTTCCAGTTAAATTGTGCTTTCACTTAATTCGAAGAACTGTACTGATTTCAGGTGCTAAAATAAGGAGGGCTTATTCATCCTAGAGAGACCGAGACTACCAGGGAGATGATAAAAGAGACTGGAAAACGTTAAATGCAATCACAGTGAAGGGGGGCGGGGGGAGGGAGAAAGACTGGAAAATAAAGAATGATAGAAAACCAGACAAGAACTAGAGGACTGAAACAGAGACCCAGCACTCTTTACATCAGTGGTTAGCCTATGCTTTTCCTATACACCCCATGAAGTGGTTCTCTTCCAGGTGCCAGCTGCCTAACGCCTAATATTTTAACACTTCCAAGATTCCTGAATATGATCTTAGGTGCAAACACTTGAAAAGGGTGGGAGAAGAAATTATTATCAGATCAAAGTAGTACAGAACCTGCATTTCTAAGGTGATGGGACATGTTTTACTGAATACCGGAACACGCTCACAGAAAACAGAAAGGGCTCACAGAACATGGCAGATACTTTCATCTCATATCAGGGTCTACTTGTTTTAGTTCTAGGCATACTAGACTGAGTCTACTTACCTTTGAAGTTTGCTTAGGTAGATAATGTTGCTGACAAGCTGAATAAATATCTGCATAATTAAATGAGAAATATCATGAGAACATGGAAGTCTGAGCTGATATGGCTGCAGCTGGATTTCTCTGATTTCAGGGTGAGTGCTATAAGCTGAATAAATCATTTATATCTGTACTATTCACCAGAGACATCAGATCTCATTAATGCTTGTTAAGTAAAAAAAAGCCTCCCTGTCAATTCCTTTCTTGTGTTGAAAAGCAAGTTCCATAAAAGTGTTATCGAACTGTTGAGCATTCATGCACCTGTGCACTATTGCTCAGTAGGAATTTTGCTACCTATTTTGAAACTCAGTGAATTATGTGACAGCTGAGGCTAAGAGAAAAAAGCATACATAGAAAAATATCAAAAGGTCCTTTACAAGGTAAAAGATATGTTTTGCGATTATAGTTTTAATATATCTTCTTGATATTGTCTTGATAACTGAGAACTTACATGCTACTCTGGATTTGTACAATAGCGTTCTCTTAAACTCAGGCACACACAAAACATTCATGTTTTATCTGACAAAGTCTGTGGTGAGGGATTGGACTGATGTTGGCCCCAATACAGAGCTTTTCCTTGATCCTCCTGACTCCTGCTGCTATTACAACTAACTGAGTAGATAGTCCAGTACTGCATCTCAGCTGTCAGTAGCAACTAAAAGCTGCAAGACAGAAAAAGGTGACCTCTTAAACTGCCTATGTGGCAGCTCCTAGCACAAAGCTAAACAAGTTTGTTTAAGGCACTGTTTGACAATGCAACAGAGTGAAGGAAGAGCTTAGGTGAAACAAACTATTCAATTTTGTGCTGGTACAAAAAAGTATTGACAGATCATACAAAACAAGGAGTAGGCGTAGCGTCTCAGTGAACATATTAAACAGGACTGTGGGATGCTCTGTCAGCATTCCCACACAAAGCCACCAACAAAAATTATTTCATGCCAATTACTTGACTTTGCATTAAGAAAAGAAGAGACAATCAAAGGATCAGTAACATTTAGTAAAGCAAGCAACGGCTTTCAGAAACCATTATTTAATGTTTTCCTTAGCCTGAATTTTTGATTATTTTTGGTTATTCCACCATCTTCTTTAACCTAGGAGGTTTCTGGCTATAACAAATTGCAAAATATTCCAAACTATGAACAACGTAAAAAAGTGAGTGACACTGGCTGATGTTCAGATGTGAATTTAATTGGACATGAAGATACCGGTAGAATCACACAGCCCTGTCATCAGTATAATTTTGCTGAAGACAGAAATTTTCTGACAGAGGATTCTATGTAGCCAACAGAAAACTAAATAATAGTGCTTATTCAGCCCAAAAGAACATTCCAGAGACCTGCCAGCTTGACAGACAAATGCTTTACATATTAATACATTAGAATAACAGAGGGATGCGAAAATGCAAAAGTGTCAATAGACTTTCTAATAAAATTATGAGCTTATCTACTGCTCTTTCAGCTACTTTGTTCTCCATGACTACTCCGTATATGATGAAAGTTTTCTTAAAAAGCATATCCAATGAAACAGTGTGAGTAGCCTAGCACACGTTTGCACTAAGGCAGTATAGGAAACTGCCATCTGTAACAGACAGCAAAGGTCTGTAACTGTAAAGGCTTAGCTTACTTACAGGGTAAGCAAAGCATTGTTCTTACCACATTCGGGACCACCAAAAACCATACATGTACTCAGTTGCAGCAGCTCAGTTGATAGGTGGTAACTGGTTAAGCTCTGCAGGTTAGTTGTACTTGTTTGTGTCTGTGCAATGCAGACACTCAGTCCTACATTTGAGACTAATTAGATTGAAGCTAAACAATATCTGAAATGTATCTTTACTCCTTTTATTGCTAGGAGGAATTACGAAAGCACACTAGCTCTACTAGTTGCTATGACATTGTCCAAACAACAGTAAGGTAAAACACATAAACAATGCTGATAAAGCATTGAAACCACTTGAGGTTTCATCCTTTGCATAGCAATGGATGGCAGTCTTATATTTGTTACTCTCACGTAAATTTGTGTGGGTTTAGACTTTTTCTTTCAATAGAAGATGCTTACTAATGTTCACAAGGTTTATTCACCTGTTCTGCTGTTTCAACTTCTGTATTTATTGCAACCTTTTGATAAAACAGTGACCTTTTTTCTGTCACAAAAGATAAAAATCTGGGAAATATAGAAATTATATATAGAGAATAAAAAGAATAATAAGCTTTCACTATGTTTAGTGAAAGCTTAAATTTATATTATAAATATTTATTTTAATGCTTTAATGTGTTTGGATGGCTAATTATGCAGAGGTGAACAACCAATACTGTGCTTCTCAAGGGAAATGAGCCACTGACATTGAAGGAGCTTTTGTAGCAGAAAGGAAATTATTTTTTATATCCTTTTTGTAACAGTAAAGTTACTCTAACAAATCCAAACATAGAACAAATTTGTTTTATCCTTTATTCCCTATTGAACTTATATTTGTTACATTTTGTCTTAAAGAAGCTAAAGAACACAAGCTTTAATGCAAATCACCTGCTCTGTGTAATTATTCTAACAAGAGTAGTAAACGTCTTGGTTGGTAAAAGTTCTCCAGGTCTCCACTTTTCGGTAAAAAGCAGTGGGAATTTTAAAGGAAAGTTCTGATATTTTTTTTGCTTTTTGTGATTGCCACAGAACTTTATTATGCATACTATATGCATATTCCATATAAAACCAAACCATGTATATGCTCCTTCTCCGCTTTCATTTATATTTTTTACAGAAGATGAATTACCCCCTTCTTTCTACTTCCATCTTTTCTTTTTGCCTTTACAGTAGATACTTTAAAATAGCATTGTTGCATCTACTATTGGCTACTTTCTTCTCAGTTAGATAGGAAATCACAGGCACTTACATCTGGAAACAACAAAATTCAAGCCTCATTATGAAAAACACACAGGGAATATATATTTAGCCACCCAGCTTGAAAGATTTTCAATGCAATTAATATTAGAAATATAGAGTTTGAAATAAGGTTCATTTTAAAGGAAGTCAATCTCTAGTAAGAAACATGCAACAGTATGAGCGTGCTGAATTGAGAAAGGGCTTTGGTTTTAGCTTTTTTATATCTTCTCATGCTCCTGAAATTTCATACTTGGTGCAATACCAATTGTATTGTTCTGGGTTTTTGTGCAGTCTATCCCTTAAAGCATTAGTCTACTGAGATAAAATGACAGTGTTGTCATATTTTTGTTATTCTTTCAGCATAAGTTTTGACTTGTGACACTGACAGAGTGACAAGATACATTTGAGTGTTAACAGCAGTTTTAGAAATGTTTACAGGTACAGTAGTACCTAACCCACTGGCCATTTTTGTGAAAGCAGTCCTATCTTTAAGAAATCTGAGTTTAAGTTTATTCTCCTCTATGCTGTCAAATTAATCCTTGGCCTTCTATTTTTTTTTCCTTTAGAAATATTTAAGATTTTTTTTTGTGGGGTTTTTTTTTTTTTTTTTTCATAAAGAAGAAAAACAGAAGAGCTTGGAGCAGGATTTCTTAAATTCCATTTGACATTAGTTCAAATTGCTACTAATGATTGAGGCATGGGGTTATAACCCTGGATCCAAATTGGAGAAGCTGAATTGCTGCTGTGAATCCACATCTGTGTGATATGAAAACATCTGACCAGTTTCTGCAGCTGGTGCTAGTCACAGTTTACTCTTGTGATTACTCAAGCCCTAAATTACTCAGCAGTGTCCCAGAGTATTTTTCATAGCATATATAAAAGTAGACTGGAACAACCAACTACTATTAACTGCTATACCATAAACTACTATGAAGTCATCTAGTACTTGCACACTCAGTTAACAGTTCAGACTTCATCTGTGAAGTCTCCAGTTTCTTATTTAGAGATTAGAAGGCTGCAAGGTACATACAACCATATATAATCACATATGTATAATTGAAAGTCAAAAATTAAAATTATGAATATTGATGAAAAATAGACACAAAATACTTGAAAGCTGTGCATAAGTTATATTCTGTAATATCATTGTTCCCCTGTGTTGTACACACAGAGGGCGAATTAAGCCATTGGTTTTTTTGCTTGTAGGAGTTGCTTTTGCTGCTTAAAGTAGGTAACATAGAAAAAAGCCCACATAGTTGGTAGTCACTGCCCAGATAGTAGGAGACAAATGAGGAGCTGCTTGCTATTTTTTTCCCCTTTTAGAGTTTCAAGCTTTCAGTCAGCACGTGAATCTCTTCACTACAGTTAATGCTTCATTGGGAATAGAAATATCAATTACTATCTGAAGTAAACTGTATAAAGTGTTAACATAAACTATAAGAACACTTTTGCTTGAAGGAATCTTGTTAAGGTTCAAGGGAATCAATATTTTCCAGCAGGTTGTGAAAGCCTGATAGACAATGTCCACTGACTTTAGGAGTTAATGAAACTGCCAATGGCCTTGCTGTCATGATCAGTGGAAATGACATTCATAAGCACTGGGCAACCATGAGTAACTTTCCTCATTCCTTTCACCAAATGAAACGCCTCAGAAAGGCTTTTTTTTTTTAATCTTCTACTCCAATTTCTTTTGCCTGTCTTTAATTGTTGTTTAACTGAAAACAATAATAAAGGGTTTGCATTTTGTCAGGTATCAAAAACTGAATTCTGATTTAAAGATATTACTGTTCAGCCAAGGTATTTCGCCAAGCTAAAGTGTAGATACTTTCCACCCCCCCAAAAAAAAGTTGCAAAACTTTCTGTTCACCTGAAAAGTATGGCAAAGTAAGATTCAACAAAATTAGTTTCATGAAAGCCATTGAAGAGACTTAGAAATTGGAAAGGTAATTATTTCATGATCTCTGCTTGTGTTACCAATTAAAGCAATGAATGGTAACTGCTTTCCTAAAAAGCCATTCCTGGAACATAAGTCAATAAAGTTACTGAGATTACTTTATTAAGTCATATAAGTGCCTCTGACATCTTGTTTTCTAGAACAACTTTCTAAGAAATGCAAAAAACTTGCACATATTTCTAACCTACAAGAATTTACCAATAAAAAATTTTGCTAAGTGGGGAAAAAATTAAAGGTTTTTAAATCTTCAGGGTATTTTGAGTTTTATGAAGTCAGTGGCAGTTACAAACAATTTAAAGGAGACATGTAAGAATACTTTAGTGACACTGTCTTTAATAACCCAGGATTAAAACAAGAGTGTACTTCATGAAACAGTCCCACTATGAGTGAAATTTAGGCTTCCTAAGGCAGGTGAGGTCTGCTTTATTTGTAGATTTTAGTTACCTTTTTTCAGTTTTGAATGATACGGAAAATTATTCCAGGGCTATAATTGAGGATGAAACCTGTCCTCTAAACTTTTGTGCTTATAAATATGCTATTCTTCCTATTATTTTTTCTGAAAATAATCATCCTTTCCTTAATAGCTTCTGACGTGCTCTGATGTGCTTTCCATTTAGCTGGTTTAGACAGTATTTTAAACTGTAACAAAGGAGCATCAGACAACACTGCCACTGTCTTCAAAAAGAAGCTTTTATTGCTGTAGCCAAAGTTTAATAACCATGCTAGAGAAGGACAAGTCCAAAGCTGAGATGGGAAACTTGGGACCCCAGTAACACCTGGTGCCTTTTTCACAGGTTTCAGAAGTTAAATTGCACAGCTCTTTGGAGAACCAGTTATATTTGCTTCAATCTCCAAAGACAATGCAAGCCACAGAGAAAGACAGAAAGGTTGGGGATCCTGATAAATTGAATATTTAGAACAGTCTATCTCTTTCTACAGTACCTATCAAAAATTTACCAGAGCCCTTGGGCAGAAAAAAAACAAGGCACCTTTTCAACTACAAGGATCATTTGGACTAAATACCCCTGACAAACAAATTTATTCCAGCATGAATATTTACAACAGCTTGCTGTCTGAAAGCAAACCAGCCTTAAGACTAGGTAAATAAATCTTTGGTAACAGCAAATGATACTGCTGGGAGACTTTGTATTTCTTCAGCGAGAACCAAATCTGAACCAGGGACTATTGAGGAGAGTGGCGTCTTTTCATTTGAGTCCAGGGGGATTTGGATTAGGCTCTTGATTCATTTTTTAATTTTTAAATAACATCCAGTATTTAGAATTTCCCATGATGTTTATGGATCACATGACAAATATGATTGAAATGCACCACTAATAACCTTTTTCTAAGCTACACTTCGGCTGGCAAAAATAATGAACAATAAAGACTATGTTAACTCCATCCACCTGATCCTACGTAGTATCTTGATCTTTGTTTCTAAAGAGATAAAGTTAATAATACGTGGTGCTTTCTTTTTCTCCTATTGTGCTTTCCCTCCTCTCTCACTAAGGCGAGTCAGAGTTGGAAAGGAAAACAGATGACAGAGAAATGCAAGTTCTTCGTATTTCTCTTTATTCTCAGGTTTAAGAGCTTATTATTTTCATACAGACTCCTTCCCCACTCATGGGCCTCTCATACAATGGAACACATTCAAGCTTCAGGCTCTTAAATAGGCCTCAAGAGCACAGTGTGGATTATTCTCAGTCTCATTCCTTTTTTGCAATAGGCAAAACCATTTTTTTGTGATCATTCTTTTTAGTAGAATTGCATAACAGTGCATTTTTGTTTCACTGACTCAGCTAGCACCAAGAAGCATCCTTCTTTTTCCTGGCCAGTTTAAAAGCTAAAATCGATTGCACTCATCAACCTCTTCAAATTAACCTATTGAAGCCTAACTGGTTTATTCTTTTGTTTCTATCTACAGTTCAGCTGGATGAGCCAAGCATGCTTCCTCATTAATTTATGTTTCTGCTTCTGATTTTAAAACCACCACAAAAATTAGGGCCTTCTAGCAAGATTCCTCCCCTTAAGCCACAGATCACTAACTGTTACTACTTGTCATCACATTCTGTCACTAACAATCCTTTGAGATGCATATTACTGTGTAACCAAAACCTAGTTAATAGTTTTGTTGTGTTTTTTTATGATGATTCTGGACTGGGACCTTCAGTTGTGAAAGTCTCGTCTAGAATGAAACACTTTGAGAGTTGGAAACTATGAAAAAAAGACAACTTTTTCAAAACCTTTAAATTACATTTTCATATATACTCTTGTTATTATACAAGCTACAATATTAGGAACTTCAGAAATGGACCCTTTCCCACTTCTCTTTCTTTCCATTTTCAGTTACCTGGGACTCCAGAACTATTTGAAAATAGATCTCATACTCTGTTATTGCCCAAACTGCTATCTGGAAATTAAAAAAAAACCCAAACCAAAACAACCCCCATATTAGCAAAAATCTAGATATAATTTCTCCCATTTCATAGAAATTTACTAGCAAAAGCTCATAGAGAGGAAAACCTTGTGTGCCTTCCCTACATAGTAAATAAATTTCGAACAAAACCACAACCACCACATTAAGTTCTTCAAGATGCTATCATGAGTTCAAATACACAGAAGCTGTAAAATAACAGCAGTAATTTTTCTCATTGTAATACCCACAAATACCACACAGTTTATATTAGTCTTCTGATGTAGGCACAGGAGTAGAAGCAATTTATATATGCAGTTCTTAGTACTCACAAAACCCACATTCCATGGCAGTATAGGGAAACTGATGACATGGTAGTCAAGGATTTACTCTCACATAGAGAATAGCTTTCACACAATGTCATTACAAAAATTTAAGCAGGACCAATATAGTTCTAAAGGAGAATCTACTTTATATTATGCTTCCACCTATTTTTACAAACCAAAAGTTATTACATATTTAACTCAGTACTGTTGAAGAGTTTTGTTTGTTTGTTTAGAAGTTAATTAGTAGCTCAATTTCTGTCATTTTATTTTACACTTCCAGTTCACAAACCACAGTGACACTTTGGATTTCTGCTGTCACCCATGAAGACTATAATAGAAAAGGCAAAACAGGAGCTAAGAGGAATTAGCTTTAAACCTAATTGAATCAATGTCTTATTCAATGAAACAACACAAAGACACATCCGGCTCAGCTGGAAAAAAGAGCTCACAAAATGACCTAGCCTGAGGAATTCTTTTCCAGAAAAAGGATTATAGAAATTAACAATGAATTAGAGAAGGGGGGGGGGGGAAGGGAGGAAAGCCTGAAACTATTTCCAAATTAACCCAGGTTTCATTTATGTATTTCGACTCTGCTGCTGTACAAGGATAGCTGCAGATTCCCTTTGTCCTTCCCATGTTCCTTTTTGTAAAGCATGACAACGATCAAAGGCACCAGGATGCTTCAAAGACAGATTTTATGGAAATATGGGGAGATAACTTTAAAGAAATTATCACATAGCTTTACATTCTTTACGTTCACAAATTGAGCCAGGTCTAGAGAGAGGCAAATCCCTGCCACCCAAACTCCTAGTCTTCTAACAATGAATAGCACTTCGTCATTGACTTGTGAAACCACAACTTCATCTAGCTTTTTTATCTTTGTTTTTTGACTTACTGTGGAGAAACTCATTTGACTCCTGATACCTAAAATGGCAGAGTAATTTCTTACAGATTTTCTTCAATTTTGTCAGAGCAATATATAGTATTGCAGTATTTGGGCATACTCCTACAAGGATGAATCACTGTATTCAATGGAGTTCAAATATTTTACATAGCATTTTTATCAGAACAGTTGAAACCATGGTTGTTGTATGCTTATGCTAACCAGCAGCTGACATGTTCAGGATAGCTATGTATTTGACTTTCTTTAAGCTGTGATTTTTATCCTGGGGAAGTGTGTTCACTGTCTTTTCCATGCATTCATAGCCATCTGATCAGTTTGCATTTTGCCTACTCATGATGCAATATGCCAATGCCATGAGATCATCATTAAAATAACAAAAATTAAAGTTACATCCTAAAAGCTAGAAGTCCTTTCTGTATAGCATTGTCATACATTGTATGACTATCAAATACATATTTCTTGTTGCTTTAGGAAGACAGGAAAACAACTAAACCATGAGAAAGAAAAGAAGCAGAATAATACCAAGTGAAATGAGATCATTACAATGATCAAAACTGAAAGGTAATAAAAGGCTCAGTAACTCTTTGTCCATCCCAGGCTGAAAGAGGATTCAGCCTTGGGAAAAAAAAAAACAAACCCAACAAAGCAAAGGTTTCTTTTTTCTGAAGGGCTGAGAAAATACTACAGCCGAATGCAGCACAAAACTAAGTTTTCACACAATCTCACAAGGCCATCCAAAAATCTTATTTTGAGAGTCCAAACATTAAACAAGTTCCTCACAAACCTTTTAAGAGTTTAAGCCCAAATCTCAGCAGAGCTGATCCTTAAAGGACACCAAGAGAGGAAAACACCAGAAATTTTATTCCGCTAAATGACAATATATTTCATTCACTGGTACACAGTTGTATTTCAAAGGACTACACATATGTAAAACCAACAATAAAAGCATGAAATAAAACAGTTTTTCAAAAGAAGAGCAGTAACAGTCAGAGAAGGGACTATTCCCTGCTCTTTTTGTCATTATATCCTGCTGAACTCACTATTTTTCAAATATATTAAAACATTCACCAAAGTCCTCTCTGAACACTCTGCTATTTAGGAAAGATAGAGATTTGACTATCCTCTAGAAAAACAGTACTGTAAATGGCCAAGGGCACTATTCATTGCTTCTATGCATCCGACAAAACAGGGTATTTAAGGTGAAATGGATTAGGTACATCAGTTTAATCATATCCTAAAGCACACAAGGCAGTAATGCCAAAGAAATAAGATTTCTTTAACTTTTTTTCCTAAGAAAGTTTCAAAGTAAGGCCAAGACCTTTATAAAATGGAATTTCAAGCCCCTACTGAAAAGATATCTTCTGTCTACAAAGAAAATAACATAAATGAAGAAATAACTACAGTGTTTATTGATACCAGATTTGCTTTAACAGTTAGTCTCCTTGAAAGGCTGTTAGAACAGTGATAATAACAAGAGCAGCTCTCCATACATATTAACTGTTGGGATAATAGTACAAATTCAGTCGATAAATGTTAACACTTAACTTGCTATTGCCTGCATCCACAGAAGGCTTAATTATACCTGTAAGTATCTGAAGTAACCATTTTAACTGGGGTACTGCTTCAGATTCATGCTGGTGATTTTTTTTTTTTCAGGATTTTTTTCATAAGCCTCTCATTTTGTACCTGATAACAGATGGATCAATGTTCACTGCAATCAACAGGAAGTATGTCACTGCAATTGGTCTGATATGAGAATAAAAGGGAAATTCTTTGACTTAATTTCAAATTGCACCATTGATCCTGAGATACTGTTCACTCCCTTGTGAAGTCCCTATAACATGTTCCTGAAAGCAGCCAGCACTATTTCATAGTTTGGTTACTTGATTAAGGGCTTTCAATCACCAATAGAGGAAGATATAAATACAGCTACACAATTCTGCCAACTCTTAAAAAATTGTTCTGTAAATCAGAAGGAAAATCAAGAGTGACCTCTCCATATTCAAAGCATATAAGTGAGAAGAAGAGACTAATAAACAAACATTCATGTGTATAGATTACAATTGACAGGAAATGCATAGATTAGTAGGCAGATTAGCTAACCAAATCAAAGTCTAAATTCACAGTCATGTATGTATAAGCATTAAAACCAATGAGCTATTCAACTCAGTTTATTCTGTTGTATTTATGCTCTTGTCAACCTGCAGTACTTCTCTAGCCGAAGAACTCAAATATTACTCACTCTTCTTAATGCTGTAAGGGTTACTGCTTGTCTGGCTAACATACACCAGCAGAATAGATAAAATGAGATTTGTATCAGAGTCAAACATTTCTTAATTCTGAGTCTTGATCATTGAGGTGTTGAGGACAACTCAATGGGCTCAGTGTGTTCTGATTCCGTAAGTGTCATAATATAGCCTAAATGGCAACAGTTCAATCCTAAATTGCTACTGAAAGCAGTTACAGAATAAAATGCTTTTATGATTGGACAGTAGCAGAAATGCCAAGAACCCATTTAGCTCATTTGTTATCCCAAAAATTCAATGTCATTTCCTTCACTGAAAGCATTTCCTTAGGTGACCTAGCCAACTGAAGGAATTATTCTTTAAATACTTCCTTATAGAAGCTTTACCAAGTTACTAATAGATTCAGGCACAGAACTTTAGTATTATGCTCCCCATTCACTTGAGGAAACTGGTAAAAATGAAGGAATACTTTCAAAACTGACTAATTTCAGGAATCCCAATTTGAGTTGTCAGGTTAACTGTAATATGAAGGAATTTGAACATTTGTACCAATTACAGCAGTTACTGCTTGGTTTAGAGTGAGTATCCAAGGCCCACCTTAAGAAAGAACCTTTAGGCACCAATTGATAGTGTGATTTTCTATAATGAAAGATGTCAACTGAATTCAATGTAACTAAATGCAGCTGAAAACTGTTGCTTTGGTGGGCAAAATAACTCTACAGTTCATAGAACATGAACTGATTGTGATTCACTAGTCATATTGAAAAATAATTGATTCCACACAATTCCATTCCTCACAATGGAACAGCTCGAGGAGGAGGACACTCACCTTTTGGAACAAATAGAAAGGCTGTGCTCCACCAGACTGAAGATGTTACACAATGAATAATAATTAAAGAGAACTGAGAGAGCTTGAAATTATTTTCTCTGAATTGTTTTAGGTGGGAAAAAGAAAAGATCAGGGTTGGGTTTTCAGAATCATCAGGGGTGGTGCCAGTTACTTTCTTTCCCCAGTGGCTGAGCAGTTTAAGCGCTCTGTTTGAAATTAAGACCTGCACAGAACTCAGTCCTTAATCCAAGAGAATCGGAGATGAAATATTCCATTTTATAATACCATCCTAAAAAGTAAGTTACAGGACTCAATTTTGGCAAGTCTTCCAATCTCCAGTGTTGGTGGTTTTCCATTTCTCATTATAGATGCAAGATCAAGGAAGAAAACTGCTCCACCTGTTTACCCTGTGCAAAGACATACCCAGCAGATGAAAAAGCTGAGTAAAACTGAATCCTTCAGAAAGAATGCACATAAACAACAAGACAGTTTTCATTTCATACTGGAATATTACTAGTGGGGACAACATACAAATCTATGATGCAGTGCTAAAATACTCATTTAATATCCCCATTATGAATCCCTAGAGCCATTCATGCTATATTTCTGTCCAAAATAGTTCTCTCAAAAAATACACGCTTTCAAACCAAAAATCAATCTGTAAATAAAAGCATTATTAAAAAAAACCTGTTAATGGTGCATTGCCTTATAAGTTCCTGTTGCATTATCTCCAGGAGTTTAGATAGCAGTGAAAAAAATTTTCTTGAGAATTAACCCTTGGGTTAATAGGTCTGTTTCGCTTCGACACCTTTATTATAGCCAAATAACTCAGCAGCACACGCGAGCATATCATCATATCATTTCAATACCTCATTACAATAACTATTCTAACTTACATTGCTAACAGAATTCCTCCAATATGTTGATTCAGCCTGCCTTTTTGTCTTCATTACCAAATACAACTAGCAAAGGGAAATAACTAAAAAATAGGGTACCATGCTGTTTGATGTTTCCATCCCCTGAAACATTCCTGAGTTCTTCTCTACTTCAATTCTGCAGTCAAAACATAACTAAAAATGTAGCTTAGTTTCAAAGGATCAAACCTGATTTCTACATGTTCAAAGGTTAGGGGGCTCTTTGTTTTGCTTTTACATATAGAACAGAAAGCCTTGACACCAGCCACTTACTCATGTCATTCAGACCCCGAAGTGCTCATATATACTTGTTTGCAGATACACTATTTGATGTGGTATGTATTGCAAAAGTTTATGACATCAGAAAAAGCTGGCCCTATTTTATGTACCAAAACCTTTTACTAGAAATGCTGAGCTTCGGCTAAAAATAATTAAAGCATTTTTGGGGCAATGACATATTCTATATCTGAACTGTGGTTATCCTACACGCTGATCTGCTTCTGTGTCAGTATGCTATCAGGGCTTACACAGAGGCAGATGTGGATAAAATGCTGATTCTGGTAAAATAGTTGGTGAAACTCTTACCTCCTGTTTGGCTGAAGGAAAAGCAGGAAAATGCTAAATGAATGTTTCCAGTAAATAAAAATTCAACTGTTACCAATGTTTCCAAATGCATAGGGTTATTATGCAAATTAATCTGTTTCTGGCAATTCTAATCAGCTGTGGCAGCTGAAAAATTTTCATCATACGCACCTAATAGCAGGAAAGTTGAAGGTTAAAATCGTACTTTTCAGGTAGGTGATGAATGTCTTATTGTTCATTATTGATACATTGTAATCATGAAATTACACTCCATGAGTAAAACAAAAAAAATGGACTCACCATATACAAAACACACAAACAAAACATACATACAAGAGGTGTGGAGGTAAATAAAGAACTAATGGTCGTGGTTTTACAGGTTGTTAAAAATAAAAGAATATCAAACATTTCATTATAAAATGCAAACCAAAAGGAAGTAAATAACTTCTTATAGGGCAAATATACAGATTTTAAAACTTGTGTTACAGAATGTTGTGAAACCCATCTGGCTTTGAAAAACAGAAGAAATATTGACAGAAATAAATTCTATATAGAACTTAGGCTTTTATGGGGGGGGAATACTCTCACTTGCAGAATGCTGGGGAGCCATTCAGGAGGGAGTATACCCCTATGCTTCCCTATTCTGTAAGCAGCTTTGTGACCAACTACTCACAGCTGAGACAACACAATGTTAGCTGGATAATTTTTACATTCATGCAAAATCTGCCACCATCTTAAAACGCATGGATAGGGGCTTGGTTATTAAAGAGTATAAGGTAAATAGAGTCAGTCACTGGATAAGCTTGCTCTCCTTACCTTACATTAAATTACCTTAATGTCAGGCCTCTTGATTCATACCCCTTGATCTGAGTGGACTTCAAACACATTATGTTCTGAAAATTTCATACAGACACTATCAAATGATTAATTATACCACCAGTTTGACACATTATCTGTTCATTTGCAGGTCATGGTTTCTTACTGGAGAGGCATTTCAGCCATTTAAAGATGATGTTTTTTGAGGCTGTATTTCATTTTTCCGTAAACTGATATAGTAAATCATGGCTGTGCAATCTGTGCCTAGCAGTGAAGGGAATTAAAGTGGGGTTTCATATTTAGTAAAGATCTATAGCCTATCTATAGATCAGCCAACTAGGAAAACCAGATTGAGGTAAAGAACACATTAAAAAGGTCATATATAATGACTTGTAACAGTTATTCACAAGTAAACTTCATAGACCTATACTGATAGCATCTGCATGAGAATTAAATGCTGTTTTGTTGTTTGTTCTTTTTTTTTTTTTTTTTAAGAGGAAAAAGAGGAATTAGTTTAGCAACCTTTTTTTAAGGACTACTCAAGTAAGCTAGTTTAGAAATGAAAGAATTACGTTCCAGCTTTGGTCAATCACCACCAAAATCTATCCCTATCAACTGACTGCTTGATGGCTCCCGCGGGCGAGCCCAACAGTCTCAGCCCCGATGCTGATGAGTGGTAAATGCCTGTACGTATCACAAACCTGTCACTGCAAGTGCAGTCAACTGGCTCAGTCATTCCAGCAGTGAACTGGAAACCAGGACTCAGACACTGACTCTTGTGTGATCCTGGGACTATTAAACACTGTGAGCTGTAATATTGTTCGTCTGGGCTGAGGTATAATTGCCTAGAAGAGGAAGCCGTGGGAGGCTAAGTGGAAGTGGCAGTGCTTCTGTAGCCACTGGCCATAGTGCAGCTGTTACCTTCTGCAGCACTACAGCTTCTGTTTTGACGCTAAGTCTCAGAAAGCTCTAAGAGCAGTTAATTGGTCAGATTCAAGCACCCACATTTAAAGTTGTTCAGTTAAGCGGGTATTTTAGCACCTTGCTGACTTTAAGAATTGGAAGGACTCAAGAAGAAAGATACAAATGTGCAGGCATACATATAAGACTGAATGATGTGGCAGACTGTATTTATTATAGCTGAGCATTCATCATGGCACACTAGGATAATTTCATCTGCATAGAATATTGACAGAGGCTTACAGAAAATTAATACTTCTAATCACTTTGTTGTATCAACACATTTATGCGTTTGTCACTCTTCTACACTTAATATCACTGGATCAATCTGAAGGGAAACCTGTAGCTAGTTTGCCTAGTGACACTAATGAATGAAACAAATTATTATATTTACTTGAGCAGCATTCTGATTCAACAGCAATTTTCTCAGCACAGCAATTTCACAGCCTTTCCAGTGTACAGAAGTACTTTCAGTCAACTGCTAGTCATTTTCACAAGTGTTATTAAATACTGTTAGTCATATACCAGCCATCTGTATCTAACAACACCCACTTCAATCTTAAATTAAGAAATGGATGTCAGAGGGAAAGACAGGGGAAAGAAAAATAGCAGATGAATATAACTGAAAATGTAAGAGATGCTATAAACTGAAAAAGATTCCACAGGGTAAGCTTATTGGTTTGCTTTTTTTTGGAGGGAGGGAGTTTATTTGTAAATAAAATGCTAAGACAGTTATAAGGTGTTTAGTACTGATATTTAAGATTTGAGTGTTTTCTGGAGTGACATGCAGATAGCATTCATCCAAATGTTATGATTACAAAAAAAAAAAGACAAAGAATGAATTAATAGGAAAAACCCATAAAACTTCACTTAACTTATCCTCTTGAAAGCAGAAATAACATTACTGAGCTGGAAATGATCTACTGGGCAACACATTTGTGAGAATAGATTTAATTGTACAATCACATTAAAGAAAGAACTCAAGGCCAACACCTGCTTTCTTTGAAAGTTAGTCCTCCCCATCAAAACCAGTTTGTGGTAAATAATAGGTGATAAACTAACATTGATAAAATCACTGTTTGTACACTAAAATTATTTTTCTGTGCCATCTTAGACTTCGGACATTGTTAGGAACCTCTTTCTTGGAATTCATTGTTTGATTACTCTCTCAGTGTTTTGGTATAGGTTTAAAAAACATTAAGAATTAATTCATTATTTGGACATAAAATGTATACTTTAAAAATAAAATTCTCTTTAATAAGGTGGTGGTTCATCTTTTTAAAAACCTTAATATAGTACCACATGGCTGCGTTACAGTTTTAATACACAGTTCTTCCCCCCCACACCTAGTATCTTTGTTCTAAACAAATAATCTCAGGGTGAAATAAACATAGCTTAAATTATGTTTAAAAATTATCTGTGCTCAGTCTGAAATAAAATTATCTCTAGCTTAAGCAAAAATGAAATTGATAAGCAAAGTCATACGTATGCAGTGTATATGAAAACAGGGCAAAAAATTACTGCTAAGATAGAACTTTATCTGAACCATACATTGTTTTTAATACACTGTAGACCTGCCTCTCCACATCACTTCAGGCTACACATAAAATGCCACCCTAATTCAGAGACGACGGTTTTTAAAAACAAAAAATGCTTCTTCCAATTCCCACTGTTAGAAAGTTTGTGACTTTAATAATATCTGACATAAAATTCTAGCACCAATTATATGCTGAACACATGTCTTAATAGCTGAAATTTACTTTTGTGGAGTGTGAAAATACTAGCCATGAATAAAGGGAAAATTTCAATTTCATCTGCCTCTAAATGACGGGTATATTCAAGGTCATCCTTGAGGGTATCTCTTTTTAGACATACTAATGGGCATAATGAAACACTGTCAATGTTTATTACTGAACAGAAGACTATAATTTAAAGCTTTACAAACTACTAAAATTGGAGTTTCTGCCTCATCATTGTTTGACAGGTAAAACAGAAGTTTTACAGATGGCTTTGAATTTAAACTTTCAATAGATTGCTTATGTAATCTATACAGTTGGATCCCAGAAAGGTGGTGTACATATGCAGCAGTCCCCTATCACATAAACATATCTAAACTCCTCAGATATCTCAAAGCCTTAATATTAATTCAATACATTCCTGATATAAATTATTAAGTAGTCACCATGGTAAAACAATTATTTTTTATTCAAATAGCTGTAACATTTGCTCTAAAAGTATTCGCACGTGTAATGATGCACATTAAATTGCATTATTACTTAAATACAGCTTGGTCCTAATAAATCATAATCAAGTTAATAACCTTCACTTGAAGTAATGGAAGCTTTTTCCAATGGTTTGTATCTTCCCTCAAGTATCAGGCTTTAAAATAAAGAAGACCTTGAACCATGACTCAAAGAAATTTTATGTTCCTTGCAAGCCAGTGAAGACAAGACAAATGCACAGTCACCTAACCAACAGTGCAGTGCAAGCTTGCACTGCATGCTTTGCAAGGTAACATGATTGCACCCTATTGCAACTTCATTTGAATCTGCAAAGTAAAGTCTCCCTGTACGCAGGAAAAGACTGAACATCACTGCCTGGTCATTTCTGACTTCTGTAACAAAGCAAAGGGATGCAAATTGACCAGACTATCCTGACTGACTCACATACAAGGCACTTCAGACATTAGATGGTGAAGACTCTGTTCAGGAGTCTGCTCAAGGCAGGCATTTGGAGCCATATTTATTTGACCTTTCTTGCACTGACTCGCATTTCAGAATTCTTGAAGTTCTGCTTACTTTACCTAAGAATATGCTTAAGGTAGTTTTTAGCCTATCTAACCAAAGATAATTGAAACTGTATCAACTCACTAACTGGTTTCTTCTAAGCACTTAGAATCAATGCTATTTTCATGTTCCTTCAAAGGTTCAAGCATGTGACCGATAAATCTGGACTAAAAACCATCTATACTATTAAAACTTTTCAGTGTGAAAGTATTACGGAAGTTCAGTCCAATATTGATTGTCATACGACAATTTGAACAGCAGATAGTAATCCAGCTTATGCTCTAAAATACATACATTTGCACAATACAGAAATGCACATACTTAGATTGATGCAAGGAGAATTTCAAATTAAACTATGTATTATTGGCATATTGCACCATTTAATGGGATTTATCATCGGATTTTTCCTCAATGTTGAATCAAATACTGGTATACGCAGTTTGTTAATTTCTTATTTATACTTACCTTTTGACTCAAAGGATTGAATTTCCCTTTGTTCATCCCTAACATGAACTTCCAAACATAAGCAAGATACACAAATTTTTGCAACGCATGTCCTGATTTTCCTTAGTGCTATCCTGGTAGCCCTACAGAGGCAGTTTTCTCATCTCTTTTCTAAGAGACACTTTAGTTTTATTAGTGATAAACTGGCTTAATTTAGGGTTTTGTCTTCTGGACTAACAACATAGTATTGAAAGGCATCAGGACCTTCTGAAAATCCTTACATAGCTCCCCATTCACACATGTCACACATGTTCCTGCTGACACCACCTGCTTCTTGGACAGAGCAGAACCCAGTTCTCCTCCCACTGATATTCAGTGAACCTTTGTGACCATCAGTGTTTGTTGGCCTTTTCCACTTTCTTCCATGTTCACCAGCTGTCCTTGGGACTTGAAATTTCCCTAGCCTTTGCCAGTAATCTCAACTATTCCCATACTCAACATAGCTAATATAAACAGACTTAAATTTTTAATTGTATTTGGCATTTTTGGACATTAATGTTAGAGCTAAATATGCATGTCAAAGGAAAAAGTGTCAGCTGCTGATGTCTGCAGACTCCACGTATAGCTGTCAAAAGTAAACCTGGACTGTGTCATTCTCCATCTCAGGTATTCAAAATATGATTGTTGAGTTTTCAGAAGGCAGGAAGTAGTAAGCAGTTGGAAATCCCCTCCCTCCTTTCCCGCACAGTACTGTGGAGGTAGTGTTATGGCCCCTGTCTATTTTGGTGGATAAAGCCTGGTGTCTTACATGTCACTCAGAAGAAAACTGCCACAGGAGATTGCTCTGTTGCAGCATTATTATGCCCACTGTTCCTCTGTATTAAGACCACTTGAGACACAGTCTGAAAGATAAAACCTTTCAGGCTTGATTTCTCTTAAGAACTCCATGAACATTCAGCATTTTTCTCTAACTACATACGCATGTACAACATTTTTCTTCAAATATATGCCAAGATGTACAATATCAGGCCATGCAATTCAAGCCTCTGAGCCATTTCAGTATGCCATTCTCAAATACATTTAGAAACATCTTCATACACAAAAACTGACTTCAGAACTGGTGTCACAATATATTATCTGTACTAATGCAGTTAATCTATTACTGCATGTATAAAAGCCCTGTCAAAATAAACATAAAGCAAATCATATTTTTCCACCACTTCAAACATTACATTATGGCAAACGGGGGGTTAAGACCAAAGGATCCTGAGAAATTTTTGTGAAGTTGTATTTTTACACAAGAATCATGCTTTCTTATGTTGTCTGGAGGCACAGTTGAAACAGTGTCCAGTGACCTTTAATAACCAAGGCAAATCCAAATAATTTCACTTCTTGTTAGTGTCTACTTGAATTATTCTCTTTTAGGAAAGCAAAGACATTATGCTTCCAAGACTTACATAATCTATTATGTTAATATTTAGTAAAAATACATTATTTTATTCTTTTTAATAATATATTTATATTATTTTTTCAAGAATTGTTTGGTTTTACTTTTCGTTTACTGGCATGATCAATTCCTATTACATACCTTCAATTCTACTTTAATGCTTCTTCCTAATGGTTTAATTTATTCTGTATTTCCAGTTTTTGGTAGGTTGTAAGTACATATGTAAGCATATTAGTTGAAGTGAAGAATATGAGGCTCACTGCATGTTAGCAGCTGGAAAAAATTTACTTAATCTTTCCGTGTCTTACTCTTACATAAATGCACAGTATGCAGTACATGTCAGTAAGCTGTCTTTTCACTGGCTTTTGTAAAGCTTCAAACTCTAGCACTTTTAGACAATAACTGATGAATGGAAAGCTGAATTTTATTACATCATACAATAGACTAAAGAGTTGTAAATCTTACATATGCTGATCTGCAGTATATCAGAAGCCATACAAGCTCTTCAGCTAGGTAATACAGGACAAAGTGACTATAATGAAGGAGAAGATTTTGCAGTTTATTTTTACAGTTTTAGTATATGGTTATTACATTTAAATTCTTCCAAAGTCCTGTCACAGCAATTACTTTTTAGATCAAAGAATCCTTTTTAGTTTAATGTGGTTCCAGAGCTGACTTGTAAGATATTTTTATGTCGCCTGTGTGAAATTTGCCATTTCAGATATTTACCACTAGTGAATTCTATAGACACAACTTTGATAATTTTTATTAATCATGCCAATCAGAGTCTGTGCCCAGAGCTTTTAATTCTTTTGGTACTTATGACAAATTCTGTTCTTGGCTTTTCTGCTTTATTTTCAAGTATCTAAACTAGCCTAATTGGAAAACATTTCATTTGGAATTCTGTTTGCCCCAGATGGATTCTCTCTTTCTACCCATTACTTTTTCTCCACTGATGTATTCTCCTCTGCAAGATAGACTGTTTATACTGATTACTTGCTCTATGAAAGCTACCAAGTACATACTACTGTAGAAAAGGGTCTAGGCTTCCAGCTCTAGAACAGTTTTTATTAGCTAACCACAATAAGAATATGCTGGCAGAACATTTCATCATACATCATATCTATATCATTCCGCATATACAAATGCTGAAGCAAAATTTGAAAAAACCTTTACAGGCTTAAGTAAAAAAAAAAAAAAAAAAAAAATTAAATTTAAGCCTCCCTTTAAATCTAGCCAACTAACTAAACCTCATAATGTCAAACATTGAATGTATAGCCAGTAAATAGGTTCCATCTTTAGAGCAAGAAGAGAAATAATATGCACTGAGTGCTATTGTAGTTTGCCCACTGATTCATTAAGTCCTCAATAACCCAGAGAGTGGGGATTCTCATTTATCATGAGACTATTTTTCATTACTTAATCTTCTTTCCTTATGATCCCAATCTGGTGCCCACTGAATTAAAAAGAAACAGATCAGTGACTTCAAGAAGCGTTCACTTAGCTGCAGAACAGAGATAAGATTCATTTCAAAGTACAGGCAAATGTCAGAGTCTGGAATTGAGGCAGAATCACCGTTAGCCTTGGCACCACTGAGGGAGGAGGTGTCAAGACAGACAGTCTGAATGGGGTCCTCCAGTCTTTAGCCCTTCTGGTAGATCAGCAAAATGCATATGCTCTCTCCCCCCTCGCTAACTGCTATGCATCAGGCTGTTTCTGTGCCCTGTTTGGCTCAAGTAGAATAAAACATTAGTCTTTATTCTGTACACAGCCTTAATCCTATTAGAGTATTTTGCACAATGAAAGACTTCTTACAGGAGTTTTCTGTGACTATTATTCTTTGTCTGCTATAATGAGTATTTTTACTGGAACTTATAAGGTATCACACTGAATAGTATCCTTTTCATAGCAGTCTTACTACTGTTATCATATCTAAGAGAACATATAGTGATTCAGTGATATTAATAACCATAAAAGCAAATATTAGGTTGGAAGAGCTATTCATTCATGCAGTGCTAACCAATAGGAATAACATACAAATGCTCTTCATATGTGCAGTGTATAATTAAATGAATATTTTATCTATTTAAATCATGAAAGTGCAAACTTTATATGTAAAAGCAAAATCCTATCTCTATATTTTTCTCTCCTAGAGTGCTAAACCAAAAAACCACTCTGAATAAGTTGCTATACTTATTCATAACAGTTAATAGGCAATTCTTCCACTTAAATAATTTAAAATTTTCCTTTCTGGAACTTTGTGTTTGCAATCGAGATAAATAATCTGCATAGAAACAGAACCTATTTTTTCTAGTCTTGAAAGATCTACCTATGTCAAAAAGGAAAAGATGGTGACAGAACAGCAAAGAAAGCTTAGCAATCACAGCCTAACACTGTACCTGAAAACAAATAATCATGGATTTTAAAAATATGGATTTTGATGGCTACAGATAAACTCTCAAGCTTTTTTCAAAAAATATAGGGATTTATTTAATAGTTTGACAGATTGTGCTGGCACCTAAAACCTTAAAGCCTATGAATATTGTTGAGATATCAAAATAATTCTGATTCAGCATATGTGTGTGTCTATCCTTAGAAAACACTAAAGTCTGATTTGAAGCCATAAACACTGAAATATATACATCTTAAATGCACAACATCAATGCACAAAATTTTTTAAATACAGGGAATCTTGTACATTCTCACCCTCTAAAGCACAGTTCAAATTCAGTTTAATCACGACATTGTCTTTTATTTTATTTTCATTTAAAGAAATGTAAACCCTTATTAGTATGTATTCAAAATGCAAGCTTCAATTCACGTTTGTTTCACAATTACTTAACTGACTGCAGTTGAGCTACACAGATTTACACTGTATAATTAAAATTAATTCTAGACTGCAACTGGTGCCAAGTTAATAGTCCTTTAGACCAAATAAGTCAGTGTAGACAGAATTTTACATAAAATGGTTCACTCTTTACTGATGAAGTCCCCAGGGAGCATGAGGCTATTAAAGGTTCAATCAGTTGCAACTGTATCTTTTACTACTTCTGGTCCACACCTAAATACAAAAACATTTTACAAAGGCAGTAACTTCCACTGAAAAATAAGTTCTAAGCTTATTCTTTTTGATTTGAGCCAAAATCAAAATAAACTCTTCAATGTAAACTGTTCTGTTACACTAATGCAATTTATTCTGGAACCTTCTTAACATCAATACACTTTAACAGGAAGTGTTGCTTTTCATTGACCTTCTCTATACTACAGAACTTAAATCTTTGCCAGTTCCTCTTGATAAAAAATTAATGGTAACATAAGGATTTTTTCATAGTCTCTTTGGATATCATTAAGAAGATTTCTTAATGTGGTCTAAACACATTGTGTCTCCTAGCAACTGAGTTAACAATTACTGAAATAACTTAAAACATTGTTCCATTAGCCCATAACTGGGACAAAGGAAAACCTATTTGTATTCTGAAGTGCCATCAAGAAACTGTTGGTGCTTTCTTTCATGGTGACATTCCTGCAAAGGCTGTAACTGGCACAGTTCCTTCCTGGCATGTTTGCATTGCTGGAAATAATACGACATGATTGCTTTGCATTTGCTCTTTTGTTGAAGCTATGACAATAACACTGTCACTGTGGGTACAAATAAGGTAGCAGGGACAAAAAGCATCACTTAAAATCTTCACTGAAAACCTTCTCATGCTTCTCTGCTTAAAGTCCTTCCTGCCTTAAAAGTGAGCCAAACTATTTAGAAAACTTGTAACATTACTGAATACTGAAAAAAATTGTTGACTTGAGAACCAGTATCTGCTGTTGTGACATAAGCATTACTGTTCAGACAGTAAATACGAGTGAATGGAGTAAAAGAATGAGAAACTGGAAAATTTAAAAATATGCTTGAATTATTAATTCCCATCATGTTACATACTCCAGAGAAGAAACCTACTAAAGCTCAAAGGCATAAAAGGGTATATTCTACAAATACCACCTGAATCTTATTGACAGACATTTTCACATTACATGTATTGCACGCAAAAAATGAAGCATCAATAGTTTCTAATCCACATAAAATACTTGGGGTAAAAGTAGTTTTAGATAGCCTGATTTGAAAAAAGCTAGGCTGTATAGTTTATTCTTTTCAAAGCCACACAGGAGTTACGGAATTTAATTATTTCTATTTATCTAAACTGGTATCTCTGTACTATACTCACTAAACCTTTGCTTAACTACAAAATGAAAAAAATCATGCCAAATAGATAGGAGAAGGAACAATGTCATCAGACAACAGAAAGGCAACAATAAGACACAGCAACAGAGCAGTCAGACAAGACCTGGATGACAAAAACATCAGTTACAGAATTTCTTCCCCCAGAGCAATGCTGGAGCTATTCTTTATGCCTTAGATTAGGAAATAGGATAGATGACCTTGACAAGAAATAGCTAGAGCACAGAGCAATGTTTCCAGTAACAGCCTGAGATATGGTTCAGGAAGGAGGCCCTGGCAGGCAGTCCTACTGCCTAACTAAACTAAACTACTAAACAATGACATAGAGGTGGTGTGGCATCGTGAAACAGGAACTGGGGAATGTAACAGTAGAAAATGTACGAGCTAACAGGTTGGATTACTCTGGCTGCCAATACACCAAATACATGCCTGATCTCATGAATTTGTCCTTACAGTGAACAGCAGCCTAGGATGGAAGATATGGTAACTATCAGTTTCCCTGTCATGCTCACAAGTAGTGAATAGTGCTGCATAACAAGATACTGGTAGGGCAGAGAGATGAAAATTCAATTTCCCAGTCTACCCCTCAGGGCTACCAGCATGATGTTCCCCTGAAACTGCAAAACCAGTAGGAACAAAGATAAATGCAAATTCCACCACCAGAATAACTCAAAGAGCTAAGCTACTCTATGCGTTGAAAAAGACTTGTCATCTTTAGCGCCAAAATGAAATAATAGACATAAGGATCTCCTGGAGGAAGCCCTTCTGCATTGAAGATTAAGAAAAAGGATGAACAGAGCATTCGGGCTACCTCTGCATTAGATGCTGAGTAAACAATGGCATGCCTGGATTTGTGCTATATGTGTACATCTTCTCCCTTGTTCATTATTAAAGTTGTTCAATAATAAGTTTATTTCAGTCTTCATCTGCTAGAAAAATGCTGATAATTTTCATATTTGTTTTCTAAATTGAACCCGAAAGTTGTGAAAGATGCAAGATTGATTACATTGTGCCTGCCAGCTGCTGAGACGTCATGACTACAGCCAACCCAGAGGATGAATCCTGCTGCTTATTACTGCAGATAAACACCCAGAGTGCAGCCCTCTGCTCTCCTACCATAAATCAAACACAAGAGCCAAAAGGCATTTTACTCTTTACTAAGCTAAGAGCCTAGCAATTATAATAATCTTGCTTCATCTTTCTTTACGTGTCCCATTTTTTCCATGAAGGTACCTGGTATAGAGCTCAGCCCAGCAGTTTTCTTATCTTTATTTCCATTCCTTGTAAGACAAACAATAATCCTAGGAGAGATGTTTTATTTCACACAAAGAAAACGTGCCCATTACTGCCTCTATGGACCTTTTTATTAGTTTTTAATGGGCTGCATCAACCCTGTTTGTTAATCAACACCTGATTAGCTGCTTACAGACTGTGACACCTTAATGACTACAATGAAATGCAGCGTGCATAGCCATGTACAAATGTACAACTTGATATTTTAGTAGCATGTAAATGCAGATACTTTTCTATGTGAACTTTCAACAAATGCAGAGACCACAGAATAATCCCTCTTGGATGAATGCACCTAAGATGGTACAGAAAAAAAAATTAAATCAGTTTTGATAAACCAAGGGCTTTCAGGGGCATTCCTGATATTTATAGGGCAGTTCATGACCTGAAGAAATTGTTTAAGAAACCTTGTCTGTTTGCCAGCCTTTACTGCATGATTTATAACTATTGTAGTGGGACATGTTTAGGAGCAAGCTTACTGGTGTCTTTAAGCCTTGACTGCAGATAAAATTTAGCTGTATTTTAATGGAGCCTCTGAAAGCTTTTCTAGAGCTGGAAAAATATCCTTTACAGAAGTGGGAGGAATAGAAATAAAAGTCAAAGTAGTAAATATAAAAATATATGTTTAAAGAAATTGTGTGTAGAGACTATAGCCTACAAATATAAAAAATGTAAATGTTTTTAATTTCTATATTTTTAAGAATAAGAGATGGTTTAGATAAGATCTTCTGAGCAACCCTGGGTAGAAGCATCAATAGATTTTGTTGAAATGAAAAATTTCAATTTCTCAACTCAACTTACATTTTCTTTTCTTTTTTCTCTCGTCATGCCTTTATTAATTTGAATTTTATAGCCACAGATTTCCCCTCCTTTTACTTCAAGATTTTTTCTGTTAAGTGAACCAGCTAACTGGGTTTCATGCACTATGAGCTTGCTGGCAAGAAACTGAACTTTTTTGTCTATTTCAGTCACATAATCTAGGTCAGCAGCTCAAGATAAAAAGCAAGATTACAGGTGCTGTAAGACTTTACATCACTCCCCTACATAAAACTGAAAGCATATTACATTCAGATTTCTGTGTTCAGAAACAGCACGCATTGATTATATTTCCAACCCCAAGGAGTGAAGTGGCCCTATGAAAACATCTCAGCCCTTTACCATCAGCACCAGTGTCAGAAAGAACAAAGCACAGATTAGGCAGAAAACAGTCTGAGTCACTAGCAATGCAGTCGTCAGCTTTACAGAAACATCCTGAGATTCGGCATCTGTACCCATCTGGAACAGACACCCTAAAGTACATTAGATATCAGACAGGTATGTGCTTTTCCAGACATGTTTTTAATCTTTCTAACCTGGGTTAACAGTCATGTCTGTCACAACTGGCAAAAGTTATTTGATTCTGCCATCCTTGCAAATGACTAAATTAAAGTGACTTCTCTTTTCTGTTAACCAGCAGGGAAGCACACCTACCTACAGATATATATTGACTTGATTCATTTCTGATGCTCCCCCACAATCTATTTAGGCATTTCAGTAAAGCAGAAAACATGCTGAACTTTTATTTTACTCCTTTGATAGTGAAGAGATGAGATACTTCAGCTAAAAGGCTAACATTTTGAAGGAAAACCGTATCAAAAGAGACTCTCCTTTTATTTGAGTCTACTGAGCTGTTGATTTTGCAGCTGCAAAAATTATATCATCTATTTTTGTTCTATATGGAGTGCTCCCAAAAGCGTGGTGAAAAGTGAGCCTTGACAGAATGAATAAAGAGGATGAAGCTCCAGGTTTCAAATTTTCAGGTATTGCAACCTCTAAAAATTAAACTAGATTCTCAAATTAGACTGCTCAAAGATTCAACAGGCTACTGTAAAGGTCAGATGGATTACTACAGGCAAGCTGTACATTTTGGCTAATACGAGCCTAAGCACATTTGTTGCTCGTTGAATGCTTCCAAATGCCAACCATAACTAAAAGGCACTGATGAAACCTGTATGCAAATAGTCTTCAAATAATAGAACATAGAGGAACTCCCTACCAAAGATGCTTAATTAGATCAGGAATGACAAAACATATATTCTTATAACATTCCATGCTAATAGCATAGTCTTAATAACATAGTAGGCTCTTTAGATGGAAATATTCCTTACCTATATTATTTTTCAGTAAGCCAAGGGATTATTACAGTTTCAATTGCAGAAACCTTTGTATCATTTTATTGATTTTAAAACTGCCTGTCAAATGCTGTGGAAATAAATCATTTATAGACTATGCTACTATGAGTAATCAAACATGATTAGTCCCAAAAATAATTATATTTTTATCCAGCTTCTCTCCCCTTCCCCTTGCCTCCTGCTTTCCCATTTGTGTAGCACCATCATCCCACAACTAGCAAAAGACATTGAAATCTTATTGTAATACTGCCTTGATCTGTCTCCCTTGCTATACTGAAAAGCAAATGAAGACATTTGCTTGTTCATTTTTCCAAAGGAGAAGGGAAAGGTTTAACCTCCTCCAATCAGAAATTAAACTTTGCAAATAATGATTAAATTGCTTCAGAGAGCCTCAGTAACACAAAGTCTCAGCTTGTAAAATAGCTTTATATTTGTAGGCATCCCAAGGGTCTTTCTATTTGGAAAGATTATATTGTTTTCTCTTAACTCCAAAGTAATAAGCGTTAATACATAATAATATCTCCATTTAGGACAGCTGTACAAGCTGTGGCAAAATGTCATTCTCCCATCTTGCTTACAAGAATTTATGTTTGCTTTAAGTATCACGTACTTGCAAATGTGTTTCCACAACTGAAATGTGCTTCCCACTACTCAAAAGTAATACAATTACCTGAAGCAAAATTAATAAGCAAGCATGTTGTTGTGCAAATGTCAGCAGATATTAATTTGAATTCTTACCTCAACTTTAACTATTTTGAAGTGGTTTATATACACACACACATTTCTCTAGCCTGCCTGATTTTAATGCATCCTTAAGACTTAAGTTCATTTTATTGGCCATTTTGTCTTCCTTCATGAAAGGATTTTTACTGGGAAAATTTAAGTTTTCTCTTACCTTGCAAATATCTACAAGAACACAAACCCCTCACATATACAGGAAATTCTCTGCCTATTAAGCAGTTAACGAGGTAAACTGGTGAGTTTCACTCACATATGGTGGGTCAAAGCTGCCACTTCATGGCTGACACTGCTCCAGCTTCAGAAGGTAAATCAAATAAGTAAACCAAGAAAAAACTTAAAAATGTTGTTTTAATTATGACTTACTTCCTGATTGAACATTTTCCTTTAATTGGCAAATGTTTGCAGCAATTAAATCCTCCAGACTGGCTCAGACAGTGTGAGCCATGACCTTCCCTTGGGGATTCAATAGTTACATAGCTCCGTTTATATCTACCATCATATATAACACCTGGATATCAAGCTACTGGAAGTGTTTCTATCCTTATAAATAATGCAACATCCCCATGTTGTTAATTATGACATGTACATAATTTATTGCTCCCTAGAGCTGACAGATTTCTCTCTCTTACAGAATGCATAACATTAGTTTTTGTAATGACAATAATTCTGAGAAAAATTATCTCAGGGCAGTAAAGAGAATGAAATTCATCTTTCCAGCTTGCGTTAGACTTCCATATATACAATGGGAATTTTCACTAAGTGGGCAATGCCTGATTTAGAACAGTAAGCTTGTTTAATGACAACGATTCAAACAGGCAGAAAATAGGATTTTCAAAGCATTCAACTCAGTGATATCAAATTAGTCAGGGGCTTATTTGCATCTCTGATTACTCAACTACCCTTAAAACAAATCTCATCTATAAGTACTCGTTTGCACTTCCAGCTACGTTTGTTTTCAATAAATTTTTGATGGCATGCTTGGCAGTATCTGCCTTTGATATACCAGATGACCCAGGAGATTGTTAGTAGAATAAATGGCCACAATTCCCTTCAGGATTTTGTTTGTTTGTGTTTGGGGTGTGTTTTTTGTTTGTGGTTTTCTTTGTTTGGTTGTTTCTTGGTTTGGCTTTTTTTCCCCTCCATACCTTAATAAGTTTGGTGTACATTGACTTAAGAGATCTGAAGAGGTATTTGAAAGATTCACTACATGACATAAAAATTTCTAATGAATGCAGTAGACTCCTTTTGGTACTATGCAACAGGAGCCTACTGTTTGAGAGGATTAGACACAGTAAGTTAAAGGGAACTGGGCAGTCTAAGATTTTCTATTACCAAGTAAAAATTCAGGGCATGTTTATTTTTCAATATACAACCTGAGACATGCAAAAGAAGTTTGATTCTTGATAATTATTTCATACTTATATCTCATCCACTATAAAAGACTTGAAGTTATTAGTCACTCTTCAAAATCCTGACCCTAAATTGACTGTCCTCCCTTTCATTAAGAAGATTCATCTTGTTACCTTTATTTCCTAGGGAAGTGAGAGATTACACAGGTAATTATTTTGACTGTGAAGCTCAATTGCTATGGTCATATCACATGATCTGTAAAAAAAACCACTGCACTAGAACATTTCTTACTCTTACAAGGTTCATCGTAACCTATTTGTTAGTTATTCTCCTTCAGCATCAAATCACATTTGAGCATACATAAAACATTGATATTTTTTTCTCTGGGGGAAAATCAGGTTTCTGCAGAAGTGTACTGTGGCTGAACCTGAGTGACCAGATACCTCAAGCACTGGGGTGGTTCTTCTGCTTCATCTGTGAATACAATGTTCTTGTGTAATTTGAGCAAAACTTGCTCAAGTCAGTTTAAGACCTAGATTTTTACCCTCACATTATATCACAATAAAATATTTAGCATTGACAGTTAAAGACAAATCTTAAAATAAACTGGAAGTTGTGTTATTGTTTAGATAAAGTTTTATAGAATCCAAGTAGACACCTTTCCGGTGAGCTAAAGTAACAAATCTAGTACATCCTCTATAAAAAGATCTACTGCAGTAAAAAGGTCTGCAAATGTTTCATGCCAGCATTTCCTTAGAGAATAGTGAGTAAACATAACAAGGAGTTGAATGTTAGAAGTTTCTTCAATAAAAAAAAACAAAAAACCGTTTATTAAAATACTCATTTTGTCAGCAGATTAATAGTGCCTTCTATAAACACTGACAAGTTCTTTGAATATATTCTTTCTTTTGGAAAATGTTTGCCATTGAATTTCTGCTCCAGCTAGATTTTTTTTTTTTCCTCAAATTATTCCCATTTCCTCATTTTTAAACAGAACAGTCTGTTTTTTTCCTTTATTTGCTGAAAATGTCATGAAGGTAGTGTCCTTTACGATTTTCATTAGGGAGCAAAGAGAGAAGTAAAGTAAAGATGAGACAAAGATAGTTACGAATGCAATGTAAGTCTCAGTCTTTATAAGATTAACTGAAAAATAAATTAATCTTGCACTATACACAGTTCTAAACTTCCACATACAGATGCTATTTTAGCTTAGCTAAGCAGGTTTTATATATCATTTACATTTTCACAAAGGTTGGTGGGTATAATGAATCTATTGTTTTCAACAATAAAATACGTTTATTAGAAAATATACTACTTGCAGGAAGCCTTCTTCCAAGCTCCAAGAACTAGGAATTCTTGTTTTTGTTCAGATTTTCTGTATGATTGCTAGCAAAAGCAGTCTTGCTAGACCCTTTACATATTTAAGCCTTCTCTGTTTTCCAAACCATGGTGAAGGGTTTTATTAGCCTAAAGATACTCTTTCTCCCATGTGAAATCTACATTCCTGCTTCTGGCAGGTGGACAGCCACATTTTATCCAACTATATGCTACTAATGTCTATAACAGAAGCACATTTCAAATACCAAGGAAGCTTTTCATGAAGCTGGTAGAATTACATAGATAAAATACCAAAGGCTGAAAAAAAAAAGTTCTTCTTTTGCTCACAAGTAAGACATATAGGAGAGTTAGTTTCTTTTTTGACAGTATCATAGCATCTTAATTAACCACATGCTACACTGAAAATGGGAGTTAAGTCACCTGTGGTCCAAAAAAAAGATTGTTTCATAATGTTTAAAATCAAAATTAATGCACTACTAATTTATGGCTCATAGTTATAAAGACCTTGAAATAACCTCAATAATGAAATTTCAAAGGCAGTCCTAATTGCAGAATACGTCAAGAAAAAATTTTTAGACGCAATGAGAGATCAAGACAATTTTTCTAGACTTTTATACCTGCTTAATATTACACAGAAATAAAGTGATTCAGCATACCAATATTGCTATTTGCCCATCCTTTTGTATATAAAGTCATCTCAACTTGCTAATGAAGCACATCTTAAAAATCCTTCATCTA
>JANEMJ010247121.1:0-11719 GCA_024361745.1 Cacatua alba
ATAAAATGAAACATAATTACAGTTTCAAATGTCAGAATAGATAAAAATTCACTTAATAAAATGCATTTCAAAAAATTTCATGAGTAGTTTTGCAGTTGCTCCAGATGGGCTATAAACATTGTGGGCTTGTGGTTATGCTTCCCTAATCTAGTCATTTTTATTCTCCTTTTTCTTTTCTTTTGGTATGAAAAATTTGATAAAGTAAGAGAAGCTTCTCAGAGCCTATTAGTCAGGAGCATGTGGCAAGGAATAGCTGAATATTATTTTGCAGGCATCAAAATAATAAGGAATCTAAGATATATTATAATGTGACAGCACTAAAGAAGTGTTGGTCCCCCTGGTCCTGAGACTTAAATGATGTTTTCTCCTACACTGTAGATGCAAGCAATGTTGTAAAAGAAAGATGTAGATGTACATAGATTCTATATTACAGCAAAGTGACACCTTCCATCTTAGTTCTTAATCATGTTTCTTGATGATACAAAAAATTTTATTGTATTTTTTTTGATGCGTTGTATGTCAAGTTTATGGTTTCATTGAACCATTAGTGACAATCCCAAAATCTTTCCTGGGATGAGACTGTTAGTGGCAAATTCAGCATGTAAGCGTGATTTGGATTATTTTTACCTAGATGAATTGCCAGTTCTGTAGCTCATTGACCCCCTCACTTAATTTGATGACTGTGTATTCACTCACAAAAACTCTGGGTAGCATTGATTATCCAAAAAAGATTTATCTGCAATCTTCAATGTTCACTTTCTTCTCTAGATAATCAGTGAAGCCACTGAATGAAAGTAGTATCTTAGTGTAGTACCGTGTTCACTGAACTGCTTTTGTCTACATTGTTATTGATGTGCTTTTCAAACCCTTGTGAGGCAGGATTTTGTGTTACAGAAACCACACTGACTTTTTTCCAGGTTCTTCTCTAACAATGATCTTATTGTTTATTATAAATGCACCCATCTTACCAGAGATAGAAGACAGACTTGCTGGTTTGTAACTGCTATGATCCCTTTTAAACCCATGTTTGTGACAAGGAGTTTTCTGTTAAACATTTGCAAAGATTATTATAATTCTGATACCTTTAAACTTCTCTACAATTGACACAGTGGATTCCATAGCTCCCACATTATTATGCAGTAATATATATTCTCTGGGGAAAAAAAAAAAAGGAAGAAACCAATTAAACTTAGCACTGGTATTTCACTGTGAAATCTTGGCTTGGTACTACAGATCGTGACATTTTTTAGAGTAAAAAATTATCTGTGTGTTGAAAACTAGCGCCAAAGACACAGTATGATTTCAGTAGCTATTAAAAAGTATCCCATAGGCCTGTATTTTTTCCATGCAAAAAGCAGCTGCAGGCACAGCAAAGTAGTCTCAGGAATGCATTTAAATTCAATTGCTTTCTAACATATTCTACACTCTTCACAACTTTTACATTTTCACAGTAATACATTGCTTAGAGTAACAGTTATCAAGTGATTTGGATTGTTTCTCCACATCATGTAACAATGGGAAGGAAATTATTTACATATAAACTCAAAAATTTGCTTGTTTTAAATAAAAACACAGAAAAGTGAATATAACTTTGGCTTTTATTTGGATACAATTATATGAAGATATTATCAGCTTAAAGGAGCTTGGCAATATGAGTTTTGCTTGTACATGGAAAATCAGGTTTCACACTGACAAAAGTATTTTATGCTGAAGTCAACAGTCAGACTTTAGCATTTAAGCTGAATGCTGGATAGGAAGTGTTGACATCTGTCTGGTGTTATCAATCTTTGGTTGAAAGAAAAATTAATAATCCATGTCACAGAGAGCACATCTTGAGGTTCCAAGTGCTGGAACTTTCAATCTATTCTTACTTTGAATGTAGGAGGTTAACCAACTTATGTCATCAGAGGAATGCCTCTTGTGAGACCTTAGAGATCTACACTTTTTAATTTCCATTTGGTCAGTTTTAGCAATCTAACCACGTTTCAGCATGGTTCCCCAAATAAATTTTTGCAGTTTACATAGCTGCATGCCTGAGCTGATACTTGAGAGCTTCCAGATGCATCTTTAGGTATTACTAATGGCTTATTCAGATTTGTGGGAGATGATAGCATCAAAAAACTACTGTATCACATACTGTTGAATGTCAGCTTTTTGCAGATCTTGGGCTTTTTATGTCATGATGCTTTCCACTTGAGGTCAAAGAATGTGTAGGTATTTTTGAGGGTTTGGTTTTGTCATTATTAACTGAGAATACTTCCTATTTAAATGGGTGCAGTCTTAAAATTAAGAAAACTGAAATAAACTTGAAGTGAAAACTGTCCTTATCCTGATAGCTTGTCATCTTGTCAGACCACTCTGATAAAATATAATGATATGAAGAAAATACATCAAAATTTAAATTTATGACAATACAAAGAACCATTTAAGCTGGTTTATTTATTTGTTAAAATTTATTTAATTTATTTTAAATAAACGTTATTTATTTTTATGTTCGACTGTGCTTTTTATGCATGCCACCTTTTTCTATTCTATTGGAGATACTGAGTAGAAATATACTTACCAGGATTATTTAACCTCTTGACCTTAATACACATGGCACATTAATCATAAACTAAATCTTAAGTTATAGCCCCAAATACTTAGAAAAACAAGGATAACCGTGATGAAATTTCTTTTGAACTCTTACTGAGTTCAATTTGTTGGACTTGGCCCAAGTTAGTCTGGTGGCAGTGCATGTGATAATGATTAGCTTAGTAGGGAATAGTTAGCTGTGAAGCCTCATCTTCATAGATATCAGTTATTTACCTCCTACCATCCTCTGCACTTCATATATACCTGTCACGCACTTTCTTCTTCATTTTTCTTTTCCTGTTTCAGTGCTCATTTTCTTTGTATCTATCTCAGTGATTTATGGTCAGAAAGATATTCAGGAAAGTAATTGAAGCCCAGCAGAAGAGCCCTTTGGATCACTTTGGCTGTCCTAAACTCCCTATTTATACATAAAAGGTGGGTAAAACATTGTCTTTCAAGATCCTTAACTAGCTGGAGGGAAAACATGGTTTTAAATGTCATCCTGTTCTTCCTCAGTTTTTTGAGTGGAGTACTGGAACATCACAGTGACATTTTTATTTTCAAATGGCACAGTTGAAGAACACCGTGATGCTAAATAGAACAAGTGGTAACATTTTTTATTATTATTATTTTCTAGTAACACGTAGTCTTTAGAGTATGAATTCCAATTAACATGAGGTAGAGTTTTGCCCAATATTTATGTCCAGATTGCACATTATATACCTCTGTGAAGATCCTTGTACTCTAAAATGAGTTAAGGATACGAAGCAATGAGACCACATGTTGTGGATCTTTGTCTAGACTATTTTTATCTGCTGAGCAGCTGACTGCCAGTTTCCCGCATGTGGATGAAAACTTCTTCAGCCTGGTATTACACTGTGGAGAACCAGGCTAATGAAGATTGGGTCTTCTGTGCTATTTAATACAAACTCATAAACTTGAACTTTTAAATCCTCAGAATTTAATCGGTCTTACAAGGCTTGTGCAATACTGATTGTCATGGCGTCAGAAAAATAGTCCTTTTTGTGTCTGTTCTTCTCATCTTGAAAAATATTCATCACTCATTTAAAATTTTTCTTTGGTGGCAGGAATGCCATTCACTCCGTTAATATAAACATACAACTCCCACTCCTTTGTCTTGAAATATGAGTATGAAGGCTCAATTATTAAGTGTGTATCATGGGAGAGTTTTTTATTTAATGCATTTAACCCTGCAGCTGTTAGTTTTTCTTTATAGTTATAGTAAAAACATCTAATTAAAGAGAGCTATAGCAGATTTCATGAGTGTGTTCTGGGATATTTTATGAACCTTTGTCATCTGTGATGATAATCTTGTTGGAATAGAAAAGGTGTTGGCTACAGTCAAGATCTTCATGTACGAAATGTATAAAAAAAAATCCACATTTTCTCTGTCTTTGATATTTTCTTTCCCTTGTACATCTAGTGAGCATATACATTTTCTTTCCTTTGCATGTATTTGGGAAAAGAAATAGTAATATTTGTCATCTATGGGGTAGTTCTGTGAACTATTTGGGTCAATGAATAGCTTAATGATGTTTTTTAAAATAGATGTGCTTCTTTCTTTTTTTTTTTCTAGAAAGTAAACTAGGAAATATTTTATTTTCAGGGGCTGTTGGAGGAAGTGTCTTCCAGAATCATAGGAGTTACGATATGCCTTTGCAGCATAACGTTAGTATAAGGGCAGTATTGGGTAGTGAGTCTGGATGGAGGGAGGGTTCTCCAGATTAAATTATACCAGTTAGGTATAATTACAGTCTGGAGCAGCATGAATCATCACATCTAGAAGAAAGCTGAACATTCAGTCTGACATTTGTTTTAAAAGTGAGGGTGAGTATATGACTTTTGTTTATCAGCTTTCCGTGTTGAAACATCAAACTTCTGACACATATACACGTGGTCTTTCAAAATAATTTGCCCTGAAGTTTGAAGTTAAGATGATTATGGTTTTTGAATCATCAGGTGTTGAAAAATAGTAGAATACTATATTTCGCATACTGTTATGAAACATTATACACAAGTCAGACCAGGGAGTTTTCTCTGCAAAATTAGTTTGAATGAAATTTGAAAATTCTCAAATAAGAGGAAGTCATGTTCCTATATAAAATGGCACCAGTTCAACAAAACAATCATATTTTTAATTATAAGCCTTTAATTCACCCTGGATCAGAAGATACATCATGGTTTCTTGAGATTTGACTTAAATCAGATCAAACAACACCTAGTATGTCTTTCCTATGCACAACAATCATATAATTTTCATGGTGCACGATGCTCAAGTGCCTAAAATTTAGTAAATTAATATTATTTGAAGGATATTTGTAGATGTAACTCTTAAAGACCCTAAATTTGGAGCAGCATAACATCATTAGGTGTTATTTTTGTATTCCCCTATACTATGTTTTCCTGTTCTGGTTATAGAGTTATGTCATTTTCCTGTAGCAGTTTGACCTTTTCCCACATATGCTAGTGATAATATTTCCCTTTGGGTTCTATAGAAGACCTGGTCGGTCTTGATTTCTTAGGTAAATACTTGGTTGTGAAGTAAAACTTAAAAAACTGTGCTCTGGGTATGGAATTAATGATTTAGAATCAAAGGTCTGTTGCAGCAAGCTACATTGTGAACAGATGAATTTGTTCTACTCCTGCCCTGCTATATTCTTAGAATACCTGCACCAACTTTCTAAACTCTTCTAGAAAGCTCTTTGTCCTTCCCAGGCAAGCAGAAACTGTGGAAACCAGGGTCTATTCTATTCCTTTCCATCATACATTGATTGATCTACTGCCAACAACAGTGAATTGTACTGCATTGTGAATGTGTTCTAGGGTGATGTTTTCTTCTTTTTTTTTTTTCATTTTGGTAGGCTTATTTTTTGCTGTGTTTTGTTTTTAATTTAAAGTATGTTTTTACAGAATCTCAAATTGTTCATGTCTATCCTAATTTTATTGGGCATCTAAAGACGTGTCCCTTTTGTCATTTCCTAATTCAACATTACTTGCAAAATGTGTACTTAGTGTAGAACTCCAGCTGTTTTGTATAAATTAGAAATTCTATTCATATCAGGTATTATTTGACAATAAAAAGTCAAGGTTAAGAAGTAAATCACGCATCATGTATTTACCAGATTATAAAATACATCAGGACAGGACTAATGTAAAATAGATGATGCTACCCCTTTAACAGAGGTACTGCACGCAAGAAGAATAGCAACAATTCATTTTCAATCTTACTCACTTGGGAATAGGAAATAATAATCTTTTCTTTTTTTTACTATGCTGCTTTAATGTTGCAGTACTTGATTACAAAGATGAGCATTTAGAATCCTGGGAACTGATACCCAGACAGGTACATACTCATTGTGGCAGAAGTCCTGACAGATTGAGAGTGTGAACAAGAGTTCTGGGGCAAGATCTGTGTTACCTGGATGAGTGATAGTAAAGCAATATCCCTGCTATCCCCAGAGCTTTTTCCAGCAGGGGCTCAAATTAGTTCCACATTGTGACTATATTCTAAGAGATTTAGTTTACAGAAAAGCCCACATTAAAGGTTTCTGATATGGCTACTTTGTGTGGTAAGAAGCCAAATGATGTGCAATAACTTTTCTTCTAAAAACATAAGGGAGTCAGTGAGCAGTGAAATCAAGAAATGAACAGGAACCTGAGGATGTTATTCAGTCCGCATCTCTTCAGTGACTCAAGAGATTCTGACTGTGTTTGCCATTAATGTTGCTTACAGGGAAATTTTTTCATATAAAAATCCCAGATCACACTGTGTAATTAACAAAATATTCCTGAAGGAGCTTGTACTGATGTTCTTCTTCAGATATCCTCATTAGTTTCAAAAGGTTAAATTCTCCACAACAGACATAGGCTACTTATCAGTTACAGTAATTTTCTGCAAGGCAATATGGATCTTTATAGCTTCTGGAGAAATCACTTTTTTGCATTTCCTTTACTTATCTGCCAAACCCAAGCTTTCGCAACTTCCTTCCATGTTTTCATTGGTGACATGAGCATGAAAGTTTGCTTCCCTGTAGGTAAGTGACCTTGTAATACTGTGAAAGCCTGCTTGAACTCACAAAATATTGTAATGAATAAAAGGTAAAAACTTTATAGAGTAGTTAAAATATAGAATGACTTGCTCCTGTTCAAGTTAAATCTAAGACTCCAATTATTTTCATTAGGAACTCATGAAGGATAATGCAGAGTGAAATCTGAAGTAAATCTGGACATTGGTAACATGTGTACAGTTATTGATCCAGCCTTTTTAATTAGGATCTCATTATACAAATTTTCTTTAAAAACATCAACATATTATTTGTCTGATACCAGCAAAGTCTGAGTTTTCTTAGAACCAAACCCTAGATTTCAGAGCATTTATATATGTATGTATTCACAGATCCAAAACCCAATTTGCTTTATACAACTATTAAAAAGAAACTCATTTTAAATCACTTACTGTAATAAAATATCATTATGCCTCTTGATATATAGGCACTAAGTTATATACTGAAAATCCATGATACACAGGGAGCATCTGTAGCTGCACGAGTAAAGTTAAATTGTGTTCAATCCTATTCAAGAGCTTTTGTAGATTGTATTATCTGGAAGAGAGAGATAAAAAAAAAAGTTTAATCTGGCAGGCTTTATTCAGGAGAAATGGTATTATAAATTATCAGTGTACTAGGCAAGTGATGTTTTGACTGCATTTCTGAATTAATGGCAGAGACTGTGTTTTCTTACAGCTGATGTTGTCTTTGCTATTGAAATAACTTCTTGCAGGTGTCAGTCTGTTCACTGTTGCAATATTTTCTTCTGGAGCACGTGTGCTTTTAGCAAAAGTAGCCAGAGGTTAGTATTTTTCATCACGTTCCCAGCTGTGATTTTATATTTCAACTAGAAAAGGATAAAAATACTCTAGAGACTTTAGGATTTTTTATTAGAAGGAATGGATTTTAGTTCCTGATGTCTGCAGCTTTCAAAGACGTTAAATACGCTTTTTTTTCTGCTGTTCAAGGATTCAAAAGTAGGGCTGTCATTACTGGTACTGGATGGTTATTCAAATCATGTTTAAGAAAACTCATATTTCCTTAAAAGTCATTGGTGGTCTCTGGTTATAGATATTGGAATTAGCTGAGTAGTTGAACTTGGCACTAACAGTAAAGTTCCACCAGTGAAAAAGCAGCTATTTGTCAAGGCGCTCATTCCTGAGCATCTCAACTCAGTGGCTTCCTGAGATCAAAACCCAGGAATGTAGTCTGAGACCTGAATGTAATCTAATTTGATTAAATCTGATGAAAGCCAAATTATCAGATTGTTCAAATTTGAACAGATCAAAACCCCAAAATCTTTCTTTCTTTGATATTGCTTCAAATAACTGTTGCTAACACACAGGGCTTTAACGCTGGGGAGATTGTGCTGAAGCTGAAGATATTAGGTCTTTCAAATAGGCTGTAGTTAGAGATACATCTTTTAACTTTGCAGTGAGGTAAATTCCTGTTAAATTTCCCAGTAAATAATTAATACAACAGCTTTAGCAAGAGGATATGATCAACTGTAACTACTGAACTCTCCCTCACTTACTAGAAAGACAACTGTATGTTCTTTATCTTTCAGTTTAAGTTTCAGTTAAGTATCAGCCCTTGATATCTCAACAGATAACCAGCTCTTTATTCTGAAACACCTGTTTCATACTAATTTTTGATAAATATTTCACACAATCATAAAGCAGCCTAACTAAAAATGTTAACAAACCTGTAGGAGCCAGTGGGTCAACTCAGTCTCTCCATCAAGGCAATGCTACAGAGAATGTGTCTGTAATAGAAATGAAAGCTCTGTATACATTATAAAGAGGTGTATTCCCCAAATTTTTAATTATAGAGGTTTTTATCATGTGTTTTTCCTGGCACTGTTATTGGTCTGAGATGACCTATAAACAGATAAACTGAAAGTTTAGCTCTGAGCAGCACAAGACCAAATACAGTATTTCCCTGAGATGTTCAGTGTGCTAGATGAAAAGTACTGGTACTAGTGCAGTTTGATTTAATTGCTACAGTAATGGATAATTTGACTGGGAAAATGCAGACATAATATGTCTAGTTATCAATGTCTGTGTAATGTAGAGAATTTGCAAACTTTAGTCTCGGTCCACAATCATCTCAGAATGCATATTCTGTATGTCATTTAGCAACTGGCAACTGTTCAGGAACTTTCAAACTAGTACAATATTCTTAGAATTTTAGAGAGAGATATAATGTCCACCTACTGTCATGTCTTATGATGCCTTTGGAAATATCTCAAATCTGGTACAATACTTCAGCATCAAAAATCTGAGAAGGTTGGGATTGATAGTTAATATTTAAGTTTACCCTAACCATATTGCTTTTTATGATTTGGCAGGACATAATAAATTATTAAAATACATGAAGATGAAGCTTTCATGCAGTTTATCAGCAATGTTTCTGTATCATTTTTATCATGGAATTTATTAGGAGGAAAGTTTATCATGGAATATTGCTATGTGCTCTGTATTCTTGTGGTTACAAAAAATTTCAGTAGTACCTAAAGTACTAGCCAGTGATAACCAGCGCAGCATCTTAGGGACCTTGCTAAACATTTATCAGAATTATTTGACTAGAAAAGAAAGTGCACCCCTTTGAGATTGACAATAAAGAGATCAGTGAAGAGACGTAGATCTTAATGAAATTTAGCCAGCAGATGCCAGGAATAATTTGCAGCCCTCAGCAATTCATTCTTTTGACACTTACATTATCTGTGTTATATATGCGCGGGATGAACAGAATCTATAGTCTCTTCACTGTATTACCAGTAGTTGGTTCTCTTTAGATGGCATGCATCTCTGATAAAACAAGTACAAAGGAGACACATTACAGAAAATTCAGGGAGAAATACTTCTGACAGATGCTTTACGTGTAATTTCTTTATTTCTGTTATCTGGGAATTATTCTGTACCAAAAAGCAGAAATCAATGCAGTACCTACAGAGTGAAGCTTCAGACAAAATTACACCAGAGACACTCTCAGATGGCTTTCTGAAGTTCTCATTCAAAAATATTTCGCCTGTCTCTGAAGTCTGATGTGCTGCACAGATTCCAATTAACCCTACTGGCCTTTGCCTTTCCATTGGTATCCTGAAACAATCTCTCCAAAAGGATTTAACTTAATAATATTAAATAAGATTCAATTCAACCTAATAAGGGAAAGCAACAAAAACAACAGCAAAAACTTCTGGATACAAGGTGATTCTTAAGGCTTTCATACTGTCCACCTGTTCGAATAGTCATTCTTGTTTTTCTTAACTCCCTGTCTCTACTTACTTGATTGCATATCCTTTAGACCATGGACTGTATCATACTCTCTGTGATTTTTTAAACAGACCACAGAATTTTTACTAGTATCTTCCAATGGCACAAACACCTACAAGCACCTATGGCCTACTAACAAGGACTAGCAATGATAAGAACAGTGTTATAAATGTCTTGTTTTTTTCTCCATCTATCCCAGCTTTCCTTGAATAGGCAAATGCAGAGCTCAGTCTGTACTTCAAAACAACCGGATCTTGCAAAGTAGAAGGAAACTGTTGGAACAGAAAATCAGTTTTAACATGAAAAAGCAGCTTTGTGAAATATTATGAACTGGGTTGAACCATTACACTTTTAGCAAACAGTAATTTTTTAACCATTTCATTAAAACTAGCTTTGCTGTAAATCATGCATTTTCTACAGATTGTTTTATAATGCATTAATTCACCAAGATTCTGAATACAGCACAGCATGCTTGATTTAAAGTAGTTCACAGAGCTACTTTGACAAGACCTGCACTTTCAGGAATCCTGAATGGAAGCTACTTGAACTAGCTCAGAAAATTGTGTAGGAATCCTGTTCACTCTTGCCCTTTTGTTATCATCGAAGTTCACCTTTGATATGCAAACATATTAAAGACATGTTTGAGGCTACTAAATGACTGAAAATATTACAGTGATGGCAAGCAATGATCGATGCCATAAACAAATGATCTTTCTGTGATTGAATAAACATAGCTCCTATTCAGTAAACAAATCATTGTTTGATGTTTGAATTTATTTCCATAAAAAGAAGATGTATCAAGAAAAAAAAATGTTTCTGATACTTGCAGCTAACGTCTTTTTCTCATGGACAGAGAAGGCAGGGATGAGACACTCAGAATGTTTTAAAAGAGGAAAACTTTCTTTTTTTTTTTTTTTACGCAGAAATATCAAGAATTGCAAGACTAGTTTCCACTGCTCTTGCTACTGGATTCATTCTAAGACTTTTTTTCAATTTGGCAAAGACATATTTTCCCCAAGTTACTTGTTTATAGGTATGTTAATGAAAACAATATTGACAGCCTCCCTTCCAGTTTTCTCTCCAAGTTATATGATCTGTTATATCCATGCCAGCTCTCACTTTGTCCGCAGAACCTAAAACAAAACCAAATGAAAACTATGTCAGTTTTTTTTCCCTTTTTCTGAAGAAATGGGAAGTACAAATCTATTTTTAATTATTTTTTCACATTTGAACATTTTTTTCTTACTGGAAGATCTTAGCTAATACTCATTTAGTTTTTATACTGAGTGTCATGATAAATTCAGCCCTTGCAACTTGTAACAACAGTGGTGGTGTGAAAATTACCATTTGGCATGGTTTAACCCCAGCCTGTAAATCAGCACCCCTTGTTCCCTTCCTGGGTGGGATGGGGAGGACAATTGAAAGAATGTAAATCGCACTGGTTGAGATATGAACAATCCAGTATCTAAAGTACAATACAATAGTAGTAGTACTACTACTACTACTACTAGTACTACTACTAGTACTACTACTACTACTACTACTACTACTACTACTAACGATAAGGGAAATAACAAGAGAAGAGAATATAAAACTAAAAGGGCAAAGGAAAAAAACGATAAACACAAGTGATGCACAATGCAATTGCTCACTATCTGCCGACAGATACCCAGCTCGACCCAAGTAGTGATCTGGGCTTTCCGGGTGACTCTCCCCAGTTTATATACTGGGCATGATGTGCTGTGGTATGAAATACCCCTTTGGCTAGTTTGGGTCAGGTGTCCTATCTCTGCTTCCTCCCGG